>OX235264.1:42919928-43057830 GCA_944472135.2 Trichobilharzia regenti | reverse complement strand
TTTTATTATTTTTTCCTATTAACTATCAATATTTTAACATTTTATATATTTATATAATTATAAACAGAGCTAAACCATTGCAATATGTAAAAGAAACGCTGAAAATTCCATGCTGTAAATTTTTATTGTTGTGGAATAAAGTGATTATTATTATTATTATTATTATAAAGATGAGAAACGTTACAATGAAAACATATGCCAGTTCAACAAAGACTAATCAGAGATATCAGAGTTTAACATCCCCTCGATAATAACAATGTTTCATTCAGGCAATTAAATGCATTTCTTAAGATACTTATATTTATTAACAGTGACAAAGTGATATAAAAACTGATTAAAAATGCCCATTAAAATTTTTCAAAAGAAGGGATACTGAACAAAGAATACTCTTTTCGATAACTTCATCATCAGGCTCTACAGTTATATACACAATATGGTGAATGAATGAATTAGTGTTATGAACAACATTAATACTGTTTAAATAACATCGAATCAATAATATTGATAGATTACAGCTCAATAGCATCAACATAAAATAAGCTGAATGTCAGAAGAATTAGGAAACATAATGTTACAAACTCATGAATTTATAGTCTCTACTGAAGGCTAGGCAGTATTAGGGACTGGACTTGCTTCTTTTGAGCACATAGCACTGTTTGTTTGAGGCGAAATGCAATAGTCTCTGCTGTTAGGAGCATGCGGTGCTTCTATGATTTGGGCAATTTATTAGGCGCCCGGTAGATGATGATAGAGAAGGATTCTTCCCCGCTGGCTTTGTGGCCTTATCATTTCATCTCAGAATAAAGGAAGATAACAAAACACGTTAATTAGGAAAATAAAGTATGCCGCCACATAGAATTAGAACTAACCGACGTTCATTAAATCATGCAAGTACCCCCAGATAAGATAAAAAGACTGCCAATATCATGACGAATAAAATACGCAGTGTTTACTGAACAGCACCACATATAGCAGAAAGTCATCGGCAGCTCTCCTTATACTTAACAAGCTCATTCTCCCACTCCCATTTTCTATAATTATATTCTATTAAAAATACACTTGATCATCGCATAAAGGATATTAAAACAGCAGTTAGCTATCACTCACTTGGGTAACAGCAGCGAGTAATTCGTGATTACTTTCTGATCAGTTATCGGGTTATAACAATCAGCATGGCGATTCTGCTGTTACTCAGGTCTATCCACTATCACCAACCATCAGGTCAATACTAGGTATGGCTTGTTGGGTTATACAGTAGGCAATCATCCACTTAGTTACGGATTCCTGTTGCGTTTTACCTGAGAAACTGTATTGTATCATTAGGTCTTATATAGGAAGGTTGATTAATCTTTTTATTCTATGGTAGTTGGAGTAATATTTCACTGGTCGAAATGCACTCTCATATATTAAGTGTGAATGGGTAGAATAGGGCGACATCCTGCATTAAATTCCGATTACTAAATATTTATACATACCCTTTGCTGGTGAAAACATTAGGTCAAGTCACTGTAACTTAAGATTGTTTATTTGGATGGATTAATAATGGAAAGATTGACGACGAAGCGAAACTTACCAGAAATGAATATGCTGGTCTTCAACATAGTGACACGCGGCCGTTGACAGCAAGGCATTGATGCTATACTTTACTGATACATGTTCAAGCATCATTGATAGCTGGCTTAGTTGCTTTTAATAGCAAGAAAAACATGCGCAGATATACTAATGGTAAAATGTATCTATTCTTTTCGTTTTTTGCCATTTCCCACAGATATATTCTGGAATGTTTCTACTTGTAATTCCTTAAACTATATTTGTTTTCTAAGAATT
Source organism: Trichobilharzia regenti (assembly GCA_944472135.2). Classification (NCBI taxonomy): domain Eukaryota; kingdom Metazoa; phylum Platyhelminthes; class Trematoda; order Strigeidida; family Schistosomatidae; genus Trichobilharzia; species Trichobilharzia regenti. The sequence goes on along the minus strand of OX235264.1, from coordinate 43,056,003 downwards.
GTACATGCGTTCTTTATGTGTGTTTCGGCGTCTGTGAATCCATGGCTGTATGATCACCATTCAGTTTGACTCGCGCTTGTGCTTCATAATTTTATCTTAACATTCAATCGGTGAATATTATTTTCAGAAAAAGGGTAAACAGCATGTGCAGGAACCTACTTCTTATCATTAAAAAGGACTAAGACAGCGCCTTCATATCACAATGAACCCTTCAATAAACTTGTTGAAATGTGTGTTTTTTATGAAATGTTACTCAGGTTATTTCAATCAAATATCGAATAGCTTTACATGAAATAAATTCATAGTGTCCAGACCTCGGGTAATAATTAGTTAGCATCTATTGGTAACGCCAAATTCAAAATTATTAGGAATACTAAAATTAAATTGTTGGGGACTCGCTTGCATTATTGACTGGAAGAAAACATAAGTTTGAAATATTCCTGGGAATTAAGCTGTTAGTTTCTAGTTCTTAAATGTACGAGAAAATGCATAACAAGTTTTTCTAAGTTACAGGTATAATTATATTTATTTAAAATTTCATAATACGCTTTTTACGAATCTGAAGTCTAGTCAATTTCGCTCATAAATTTATCTCTTTGACCAGGGTGAATGCAGAAGTCTTACTCGAATGATTAACATAAATTAGCGTGCTTCAGGATGGATACCGGATGCAAATACCTCCAGTTCGACATTTGTTTATATGATACGTTTAAGTACTTATTGAGTGAGGCGAGATATCATTCATATTAATCGGTTGCGTTTGCAAACCAGACTGAAGTGTTTTACATAACGAACGGCTGCTTCGCTCGTTTCCTGGCAGGCTCATCATTTGTGTGCCTCTACCGAATCATCTCAGAAAGTCGGAGTAGTTCAAACCATCCGAAATCTAGTTAGATACACGGATGAACTGGTGATCCGCTGAACTGAATTCTGTGGTGAAATTCTACTGCGATATGTGCAAGTTAATTTTGAAACTGGTGTAGATTATAAACACGTAATATTTATTGAAAGCAGCCACGATCCAAATTATTAATCATTTTTTCCTGACCGGTAGGATTCTTTCAAATTTTACTCTTGGTAGAAAATCAAATAAAAAATTTATTCAGGAATGAAAAGTAATTAAAACTGATGTCCACAAAGCCCAAATTCATCTCTGATGCTTCACTAGACTCTCGAATTACTCAACAAAAATTGAAAAATTAGAACCTCTTAAACATTTAAAATAATCACAATTGACTCACAATAAAGCACTAATGGAAGCTGAAGGCATATTCCATAAGCCTTGCTTCTATGTATGCTCGTTGGTGAGGCATCAGCTGCCCTTTCCCAATTCTGGTTTTCACCCTCCGCAGTAGTCATATAAAGAAAACATGATGACGACTAATTACCACAAATAAATGCATTATTTTCGTGTGCACCTTCAATTGTGACATGGTGATTGGGCATATTCCGAGTTGGCTTTCATATGCTGCATACCATGAGAGTTGCTGCGATGTTTAAATGCTGTTGTATACAGAAACACTGATAGAATAATTACCTAGAAAAACCATAATCCCACGCTTGTTTGGCATTCCAAAAGGCAGTTTTGTAATTGCCTTAGCTCTGTTTAAATGGGAAAACTTGGAATTTCCGTTCCCTGAGTGAAAAAATTTACTAATATCATGTCACTTAATTTAGGTGATTCCCTGGGTCATCAGAAGTGCGTATCCGGTTGATTAACTGTTTACTTACGCAATGCTTTAACATAACGTATAAAAAATGAATACAGAGTTTATTCCAATAAAATTTGCATACGAAGCGAGTCATTTGCGCTGATCATTACTAAGGATATTTTTCTGATAGTTCTCCTTTACCTGTCGTTACTTTATTTATCACAGTAAACAGAGATTCAGGTAATAACTTCTGATTACAAAATATTCACATATTCCACTTTTACAACACACATTCACAAAACGTCCTCTTCATTCTGAAATTTCTTTCGAGTTTACGCTCATCAGCTGTTGTACGAATTCATATCTATATGCTGTGCCTATACGTCCCATCAATCGGTTGGATATAATTGCTGTATCCTTCTTACTCCCTTAGAGATGGACATTCTAAGGAGAATTAATGAAAACCTAAATTGTTTTGATCTAGTAATAAATGCAGGAGTTACTTAAAGATTGTAAAGGTGTTTAGGAAACTCTCGCCTTGATAACCTAATGAGGATGAATTGATCACAGTAACCGCTAATATGCATCATTATTTCAGGAAACTGATTACTAGCCACATCGAAATAACTTTAATCCTCAATGCCGTCTTGATGTGTGATAAACGGAGTTTCAGCTATATTCATTTCGTGAAGAGTTATGAATGAGAAATGATGGACATCCCAGTGAATCAACAAACTTTAGAACAGAATCAATTTCTAAATTTTTTTAATTTAATTTACATTTACTTCACTCGGTCAGATACTCTCACTTATTTATGAATTTCAGGTGGTAAACAGGTGATTACAATTAACAAGGTAAATTGAAATTGTGGTTTCCTGATCCTGAGGCTGTCATTAGTGAGTTGGTGACCTCGAAATCAACAAAGTTACTGAAGAATTTAATATGAATAACGCGTATTTCAACTTACCTGTCAATTCTACAATTCAAGCAATGTGGAAATTCGGTAAATGAATTATATTATGACTTACACCTAAAATTTGTTGTCCAGAATTTCTCGTAGCATTGCTACTCAGACTGCTGCTTGGAAATATCATTGTACTTTCAATGCTTTATGTTTTCTTTGACATTGGCTATGCGTTATGCTCATGGTGTCTTTTTCCCTTTATTTTGTATGGTATATTATCACTGTGAAATGCTGAATATTGGAAAGTTTATAGGTAGAACTCCTACATACACAATCTTAAGTGATAATCTCGAAGACAACTTCATCACATCTCTCAAATTGTCTGAACATCGAGACTTGGCATGTTGTTTCATAAAATTTTGCAGCATACCTTACAAACTGAAATTTGTTTCCATGAATACATCATTCATGCAGACACAACATCTAGTGTTCTGATGAAAGGATGATCGCCTGATGATATCATTTTGTGAAGAGATCAACATTTGAAAAATCAATATACGATAAAGTGACAGGTTTAATATGATTTGCTTTACTAACCATCGCATACTAGAACGGATGAGCATGAAATTAGAATTATGTATATAAATTTATGATTATTTAATTTTATATAACAATAACTGACCACCGTCACAGGCATTCTGGAACACTTCAATCCATGAAAGTATTACTTGTCCATCTTCACAAATCAGTATAAATAACATATGAACAGCACTTAAAAGGTGTTTCCTGTAGTTAATTCATATTTATGGTAACAATATCCACTATACAATGAAATTTTGTTTCACTTGAATGAATATGTGTTTAACAGTATCACAGGTATTTATCGAAGAGTGAAACGAAATGACCGCTTCCAATACATTATCGGTTGTCGTTTCAATGGTGAGACATTGTTGACATTCAACCATAAGTTTTCATTCCTCCCTTTTGAAATTATCAAACTTTTGGCAATATCAACAAAGGAAACTTTTCATTTTTACAGAATGATTCATTCACCAAATTGTAATTAGGAATTTTCTCACCAGTATAGTTCAAATGTTGTATAGTGCCATATAGGACCACTCACTACTAGTTTTTATGTTTTATGTAAAAATCTGTTCTACCTATTCAGAAATGAGAATTCCTGAATACTAATTAGATTTACGGCTTATCAACTTCACAGCAATATTTCATGAAAGCTACTAAAAGTGAACTTAATAAAGTCACTCAATGAACAGCTGTTAGTCTTTCTTGTAAAGACCTCACTTACATGCAATATCTCCATAAATCCAGAAAAATCTATATGAAAGGAATAAGTTTTTAAATAATAACACTTGACGGTGCATTGCTGGTGATAAGAAGAGACTCCATATAGCACATCCACGTACATCTTAGGACAGACTTCTTGGGTTTACCAATTGAGTCAGATTTCAGTTAAATTACATACTAATTCTCAAACTAAGAAAGATAAATCAACAGCACTTCACTAAACATAAAACACGGGCTTCAGCGAAGAAAGTGTTTCCTACAACGATTTGATTTTCCCAGTTGTACAAGAATACTTAAATATGGACTACAATAGGTAGCATCAAATAAGTTTTTTATGTGTGTTGCACTTTGACAGTGAGCAGAATTATCCCAGTGAAGCAGTATTAGTATATTTTATTATGAATCACAAATATATTAGGAACATGAATGAATTCATGTTAGCACTGTGTACGACAGGAAGTTAAAGCACTTTCAGAAGTGCTACTTTGTTTGAAAATTCTATACCTGTACCACATATACTGTTTGGAATAAAGCTGTTATTATTATTATTAAATATTATAGAACAAAGAGGTAAGATATATGAACTAACGTCGGTGAATTTAGTAGCATGAATTGAAATATGGTGAAACAAAAGGAGATAACATGGAACAAAGATGATTGAGGAAATCTCTTGGATCATGAGTGAAGATCAAGGAAGTGAAAAGGAGCGTAAAGTTTGCGTCAGCAGCCAATGCTTTTTCTTGATGTTATGCAATGTCACGTCTTCCACAACATCAAGAAAGTTCACTACTTGTAAATATCAAGTAATATGAAGTTAAAACAAAGAAAATATAGTAAAGAATAGTGAAGAAAGAGTTTACACTTCTACTTATGTACCAGTCTAGTTTTCACTAATCTACCTTCTGGTAAAACGGTGAAAATACACAAAATACCTGTGCGACATCCTCATTCAACTTTGAGTAGTTCGCCAGTTCGCAGTTCTGGAAGGACGGTGGCTTCAGGAGAACATATCCACAGTCACTTACAACCAGCTCAACAAATACCCGCAAACTGTCATCTACTTACATTCTATCCACAATGTCAAACTCAAACAAGTTACTTATTAACTTACATCTGCACATGGAACTCTGGCGTGCGTTGTGAACTGATGATCTCCTCAAAGTTGATTCACCACACTACTGAAATAATAATATACCTGATGGCGGATAATAGACACAAATCTAATTGATTGTTTGAGGGAAAACAGAAGTTGACATTTCAAGAATGAGTAGAATGGAAAAAACCGTGTAAAAATATATTCATCATTCATTCTGAACATGGACTTACGTTCTTTGTTTCCTGTGAGATGATCATTTACAATATTTTAAGTATTCGACAGTAAATTTTTTAACGGAATTAACCATTAAGAATTTTATTCACAACATCGCAAATTTAGACTTAGCACAAATATAATATACACAGGCTGATTCATAATCATAAACACTTCATTTCAAAGCAGTAGAAGATATAAGGAGGCAAAATCGTTCCAACAGAATGAGAAATAATGTTGTAAAATCAAAAATCGAAGAAGTATAAAGCCCAGGGTTACGTGAAAATGGAATGAAAATACACTGTGTCCAATACACCATCTCTGCTCTACTAAATGATAGCTGAACCATGAGTAAACCTTCGAGTGAACCAGGGAAGTTGTCAAAGTTACATCATTAATCATCATAAATATTTTCGTAGATGAATATTGTTACCATCATTTCTATGTGTCATACATATATATATAATGCACATATATTAGTCACTAGATATTTTGAGCATGATACTTAAAACTGAATTCAACTTTTGAAGTCATTCGTTGTGTATAGGGCTATATAATGCATTCTGTAACACACTGAAAAAGCAGTATAAGCATACCAAAGCGTTCTATTTGAATCCGAATTTTGTAGTTGATGAAAATTAAGCAGAAGGAAAGGCGATAAAATTATTAGACATAGGTGCAATTAAAACTATGAAATATATTCAGAAAACTTAGTTCCAACTGAATTGTAGAATAAAATGTGCCCTTAAGGATAAACCGATTACTTCATACCACATAACAGTTAGCATGTATGAGAATATGCGTAAGGGAAATAATGTACAGTTTTCCAGCAATATCCCCGAGTTGTTTCAGTCAGCTTGTAGATATGTTCACCTCGTAAAATGAAGGTGGTGGACTCGAAAACTGATGAGCTGATTGGTGCATCTAAGAAGAAGTACTTACTTGATTGTTCGCTTCTTTCAATGGCTATCGAGTTGGTGTTATTTTGTGACGAAACATACTCTTGAAAGTATTTACCTAATAAGCGGCACATTTAAATATATGTATTCCTAGTTAGTTCTGTTAAGATATTCTGTGATGTAATCGCGATTCTAACGAGTATTCTCGGAAAATCCGTGATCACAAGCTCACTAGTAAAAGATTGGAATTCCCTATTTTATATTCGCCTACTATTCCCATGATTATGCACCCCTTTCCAACATCTATACAACTTATGAATTATTCTATATTCAACACCACCTGTTTTCCTACTTGACATTTAACTATGATTATAATCGCAAGCAATTTAATTTTCATTGCATTTCGTACTATTATTATTTCATGTATTGACACCTTTGATCCAATTACCCCACCGGATATAATTTCCTAAAACCATATATATACGACTGCACAGCTTGATAACAAATCCAGTCGCTGAATATTGAATTCTTAATATATGTATATATATATATATATATATATATATATATAATGTCGATTACATACAATTTACTTAATTTACTAGATAGTCTTTGACGTTGTATAAGTCCGTTTACTTCACTCACATACTTTGTCCGACAACTTTTTTAGGAGGGAAATTTCTCGCAAACAGGTCTTTTTATATAATAATGGATTAATATATTTCATCGAGCAAAGAATGAGTGGTGCACTCTGCACGCAAGGATAAATTAAACTTGTTGATGGCACTAATTTTTGCAATGAGAATCATTTTTACTAAGAGGTGTAAATCAGTTTGTAGTCATCCCATTTTTAGTAAAACTATCTCATGGGGTATTTTAATTACAACAAACTAAAAGTCAAATGAATTGAAAAATAGAACCATATAGTTCATGATGACAAGATAGAAACTTCACTTTAATTTGCATCACGTTGACGGTGAAAGAGATTTCACTTGCTAAGAAGGATTGCAACAGAATAGTTTTTAAATTACTATTTTGATAGCTGGAAAAATAACTTGATATGAAAGTCGTTGGGTGTGAATAAAGGTTACAAGTGGCTTGGAAAAGCAATATTATACAGGATCAGACAATATTTCTTTTAACGACTAATGGTGTGACCTATATTCACACCCTTGAACTTCCATATCAAGTTATTTTTCCAGCTATCAAAATATTAATTTTTCAGAAACAACTTAATCTACATATATTACAACTGTTTTATAATGCTATGTATTCTTGTCCCTAAGGTCCTTGTAATCTATATCACACTTTCAAACTTTCATTTTGAGGTTGAGGATTATCATGAACATTAACTTATTTCGTTACCCGTGGAATAAAATAATAATTGTATTTATCTGAACTGATGCGACAGTATTCGCCGATAATGAGTACTTTAGGTTTACATGAAAATGGAATGAAATACACTGTGTCCAATACACCATCTCTGCTCTACCAAATGATAGCTGAACCATGAGTAAACCTTCGAGTGAACCAGGGAAGTTGTCAAAGTTACATCATTAATCATCATAAATATTTTCGTAGATGAATATTGTTACCATCATTTCTATGTGTCATACATATATATATATAATGCACATATATTAGTCACTAGATATTTTGAGCATGATACTTAAAACTGAATTCAACTTTTGAAGTCATTCGTTGTGTATAGGGCTATATAATGCATTCTGTAACACACTGAAAAAGCAGTATAAGCATACCAAAGCGTTCTATTTGAATCCGAATTTTTGTAGTTGATGAAAATTAAGCAGAAGGAAAGGCGATAAAATTATTAGACATAGGTGCAATTAAAACTATGAAATATATTAGAAAACTTAGTTCCAACTGAATTGTAGAATAAAATGTGCCCTTAAGGATAAACCGATTACTTCATACCACATAACAGTTAGCATGTATGAGAATATGCGTAAGGGAAATAATGTACAGTTTTCCAGCAATATCCCCGAGTTGTTTCAGTCAGCTTGTAGATATGTTCACCTCGTAAAATGAAGGTGGTGGACTCGAAAACTGATGAGCTGATTGGTGCATCTAAGAAGAAGTACTTACTTGATTGTTCGCTTCTTTCAATGGCTATCGAGTTGGTGTTATTTTGTGACGAAACATACTCTTGAAAGTATTTACCTAATAAGCGGCACATTTAAATATATGTATTCCTAGTTAGTTCTGTTAAGATATTCTGTGATGTAATCGCGATTCTAACGAGTATTCTCGGAAAATCCGTGATCACAAGCTCACTAGTAAAAGATTGGAATTCCCTATTTTATATTCGCCTACTATTCCCATGATTATGCACCCCTTTCCAACATCTATACAACTTATGAATTATTCTATATTCAACACCACCTGTTTTCCTACTTGACATTTAACTATGATTATAATCGCAAGCAATTTAATTTTCATTGCATTTCGTACTATTATTATTTCATGTATTGACACCTTTGATCCAATTACCCCACCGGATATAATTTCCTAAAACCATATATATACGACTGCACAGCTTGATAACAAATCCAGTCGCTGAATATTGAATTCTTAATATATGTATATATATATATATATATATATATAATGTCGATTACATACAATTTACTTATTTTACTAGATAGTCTTTGACGTTGTATAAGTCCGTTTACTTCACTCACATACTTTGTCCGACAACTTTTTTAGGAGGGAAATTTCTCGCAAACAGGTCTTTTTATATAATAATGGATTAATATATTTCATCAAGCAAAGAATGAGTGGTGCACTCTGCACGCAAGGATAAATTAAACTTGTTGATGGCACTAATTTTTGCAATGAGAATCATTTTAAGAGGTGTAAATCAGTTTGTAGTCATCCCATTTTTAGTAAAACTATCTCCGTATGGGGTATTTTAATTACAACAAACTAAAAGTCAAATGAATTGAAAAATAGAACCATATAGTTCATGATGACAAGATAGAAACTTCACTTTAATTTGCATCACGTTGACGGTGAAAGAGATTTCACTTGCTAAGAAGGATTGCAACAGAATAGTTTTTAAATTACTATTTTGATAGCTGGAAAAATAACTTGATATGAAAGTCGTTGGGTGTGAATAAAGGTTACAAGTGGCTTGGAAAAGCAATATTATACAGGATCAGACAATATTTCTTTTAACGACTAATGGTGTGACCTATATTCACACCCTTGAACTTCCATATCAAGTTATTTTTCCAGCTATCAAAATATTAATTTTTCAGAAACAACTTAATCTACATATATTACAACTGTTTTATAATGCTATGTATTCTTGTCCCTAAGGTCCTTGTAATCTATATTCACACTTTCTTTCATTTTGAGGTTGAGGATTATCATGAACATTAACTTATTTCGTTACTCCGTGGAATAAAATAATAATTGTATTTATCTGAACTGATGCGACAGTATTCGCCGATAATGAGTACTTTAGGTTTACATGAAAATGGAATGAAATACACTGTGTCCAATACACCATCTCTGCTCTACCAAATGATAGCTGAACCATGAGTAAACCTTCGAGTGAACCAGGGAAGTTGTCAAAGTTACATCATTAATCATCATAAATATTTTCGTAGATGAATATTGTTACCATCATTTCTATGTGTCATACATATATATATAATGCACATATATTAGTCACTAGATATTTTGAGCATGATACTTAAAACTGAATTCAACTTTTGAAGTCATTCGTTGTGTATAGGGCTATATAATGCATTCTGTAACACACTGAAAAAGCAGTATAAGCATACCAAAGCGTTCTATTTGAATCCGAATTTTTGTAGTTGATGAAAATTAAGCAGAAGGAAAGGCGATAAAATTATTAGACATAGGTGCAATTAAAACTATGAAATATATTCAGAAAACTTAGTTCCAACTGAATTGTAGAATAAAATGTGCCCTTAAGGATAAACCGATTACTTCATACCACATAACAGTTAGCATGTATGAGAATATGCGTAAGGGAAATAATGTACAGTTTTCCAGCAATATCCCCGAGTTGTTTCAGTCAGCTTGTAGATATGTTCACCTCGTAAAATGAAGGTGGTGGACTCGAAAACTGATGAGCTGATTGGTGCATCTAAGAAGAAGTACTTACTTGATTGTTCGCTTCTTTCAATGGCTATCGAGTTGGTGTTATTTTGTGACGAAACATACTCTTGAAAGTATTTACCTAATAAGCGGCACATTTAAATATATGTATTCCTAGTTAGTTCTGTTAAGATATTCTGTGATGTAATCGCGATTCTAACGAGTATTCTCGGAAAATCCGTGATCACAAGCTCACTAGTAAAAGATTGGAATTCCCTATTTTATATTCGCCTACTATTCCCATGATTATGCACCCCTTTCCAACATCTATACAACTTATGAATTATTCTATATTCAACACCACCTGTTTTCCTACTTGACATTTAACTATGATTATAATCGCAAGCAATTTAATTTTCATTGCATTTCGTACTATTATTATTTCATGTATTGACACCTTTGATCCAATTACCCCACCGGATATAATTTCCTAAAACCATATATATACGACTGCACAGCTTGATAACAAATCCAGTCGCTGAATATTGAATTCTTAATATATGTATATATATATATATATATATATATATATATAATGTCGATTACATACAATTTACTTATTTTACTAGATAGTCTTTGACGTTGTATAAGTCCGTTTACTTCACTCACATACTTTGTCCGACAACTTTTTTAGGAGGGAAATTTCTCGCAAACAGGTCTTTTTATATAATAATGGATTAATATATTTCATCAAGCAAAGAATGAGTGGTGCACTCTGCACGCTAAACTTGTTGATGGCACTAATTTTTGCAATGAGAATCATTTTTACTAAGAGGTGTAAATCAGTTTGTAGTCATCCCATTTTTAGTAAAACTATCTCCGTATGGGGTATTTTAATTACAACAAACTAAAAGTCAAATGAATTGAAAAATAGAACCATATAGTTCATGATGACAAGATAGAAACTTCACTTTAATTTGCATCACGTTGACGGTGAAAGAGATTTCACTTGCTAAGAAGGATTGCAACAGAATAGTTTTTAAATTACTATTTTGATAGCTGGAAAAATAACTTGATATGAAAGTCGTTGGGTGTGAATAAAGGTTACAAGTGGCTTGGAAAAGCAATATTATACAGGATCAGACAATATTTCTTTTAACGACTAATGGTGTGACCTATATTCACACCCTTGAACTTCCATATCAAGTTATTTTTCCAGCTATCAAAATATTAATTTTTCAGAAACAACTTAATCTACATATATTACAACTGTTTTATAATGCGCTATGTATTCTTGTCCCTAAGGTCCTTGTAATCTATATTCACACTTTCAAACTTTCATTTTGAGGTTGAGGATTATCATGAACATTAACTTATTTCGTTACTCCGTGGAATAAAATAATAATTGTATTTATCTGAACTGATGCGACAGTATTCGCCGATAATGAGTACTTTAGGTTTACATGAAAATGGAATGAAATACACTGTGTCCAATACACCATCTCTGCTCTACCAAATGATAGCTGAACCATGAGTAAACCTTCGAGTGAACCAGGGAAGTTGTCAAAGTTACATCATTAATCATCATAAATATTTTCGTAGATGAATATTGTTACCATCATTTCTATGTGTCATACATATATATATATAATGCACATATATTAGTCACTAGATATTTTGAGCATGATACTTAAAACTGAATTCAACTTTTGAAGTCATTCGTTGTGTATAGGGCTATATAATGCATTCTGTAACACACTGAAAAAGCAGTATAAGCATACCACGTTCTATTTGAATCCGAATTTTTGTAGTTGATGAAAATTAAGCAGAAGGAAAGGCGATAAAATTATTAGACATAGGTGCAATTAAAACTATGAAATATATTCAGAAAACTTAGTTCCAACTGAATTGTAGAATAAAATGTGCCCTTAAGGATAAACCGATTACTTCATACCACATAACAGTTAGCATGTATGAGAATATGCGTAAGGGAAATAATGTACAGTTTTCCAGCAATATCCCCGAGTTGTTTCAGTCAGCTTGTAGATATGTTCACCTCGTAAAATGAAGGTGGTGGACTCGAAAACTGATGTGCTGATTGGTGATGAATAGTGTGCATCTAAGAAGAAGTACTTACTTGATTGTTCGCTTCTTTCAATGGCTATTGAGTTGGTGTTATTTTGTGATGAAATATACCGTTCAGTTTCCTTACCTTATAAACGACATATAACAGCCTTTTTCGGTTGTTATTATTGGACAGATATCTGGTGGAGTAATTTCTATTATATTCGCCAATCATCCATGGTCACAAGCTCACTAGTGAACCATCGAACAAGGCTCAGTGATGAAATTGGAGATTTATTCACTGCAAATTCCCAAAGAGCAGTAATATATTCATTTTGGATCCTCAGGTACATCAGCTGAAATATCCCCGTATGTTTGTAATTATTGTTATATACTTTAATTTCTAAAGGAATATAGGTCTTCAACTGCGCATCTGTCCGTAAAAATACCTAAAATTTTTCTAGAAACCCAAGTGTAAATAGTTCTGATTTCTCAGATTTTTAAGGTCTATTTGGTTAATATTTTGAGAATTGTGGGCACGCGAATTGTCTTTCTTGTATATTCAATGGGGAATTAGAACTCCTGTGGGCTATTCATGCAAGTTGTTCATTTTATCTGGAAAATGGTTTGCCCTTTACATGAGCTACGTGTAATTATCCTCTTGTAAGGCAACAAGATTATTGAACATTTCAGGATTACTACCAAGCTAGCTTCAATTAAAATACGTGATATAAATAGCCTAGATACATTCGATGGCTGAATGTCACTTACTGCAATAGACAGCGATAAAAGGTTCAAATGTATCTGGTGTTGAATCATTCTGATTGCACATGTTAGCAGTTGATTCGATGAACAAAGCTTCGGTTATCAATCTCTGCCTCCACCCTGTTACATTAGATTTTATTACTGTCATCTTTTCACATTCTGTTGTATGGCTGTGTGGATGATAAGATGACAGTTTTACAATCTAATGTAAACAGGGTGAAGGGAGAGATTAATAACAGAAGCTTTGTTTATCGGATCAACTGCAAACACGTGCAATCGGAATGATTCAACACCCGTCCCCAATATGTGGAAAATTTTACTACCACTACGACTAATAGTAAAGAAAAAAACTATAAAACACAAGTTCTGAATCGTGTGCTTAATATTGATGATATGATTATGAACAATAAATGTTGTTCGAAAGGTCATCCACTTAACAATACTCTTTCCCTGTGTGATACACCTAATAAGCTCACTGAATCTAGTTCACTTCGAGAGCAGAGTCAGACGTCGATGTACTACCATTTCCAGACTGCGTAGTTAGGAGGAGGAAAACGGACATTTTAGTAAATCCATGTTCAGGAAGAAAACTAACCCCAATAGATATTTATAATTCAAATCATCACACCCCATCACTGCTAAGATTTCAGTAGTTTCAGTCTTCTTAGGAGAGCACACTCCCTGATATAGGATGAAAAAGTAAAAGAAGAAATACCAAACATTACTGAAACTCTCAAGCAAAACTTCACCAACAAAATCAACACAGGCATTAAGTATGACACAAAATGCATTCCGAAAACATGGACCTCAACAGTCTTCATTCAATATAGAGCAGAAACATCAGACGATATCAGAAGAGTACTCAATCAGCGCGACATTAGAGTTTTCTTCAAAACGTCAGACACACTACGAAATAACCTTGTCCATATAAAAGACCAAATCCCTTAAGATTCTCTATCTAATTGTGTCTATAAAATAAAATGCTTCGAATGTGATTCGATCTACATTGGACAAACATCTTTAGAAATCAAAATCAGAAGAAATAAACACCGTAGAGCTCTCTTTGACCACCAAGAAATTCAGTTGAACTAGGAAAAATTGAAAAATCATCAGCCATAGGTCTATATGCTATAGAAGCAGGCCACAAGATTGATTTTGACAATATTGAAACAATCCAGAAAACCTTCATGAATCACAAAGATTGTCTAATATCAGAAGCTCTTCATTTCAAGTGGAATACAAATTGTCTGAATAGGAATGACAGACTAAAACAGAATCTGACATGGGTACAACACCTCCCTCCCCTCCCCAACGAAGTGACAAAATCAATACGAATGTGATAAGCAAGTTCACTATGCAAACACACACTACTTTTATAATGTCACACACTGATCAAATCCAACAATCTACACTCGATTTTGTTATCTTTGCAAATTGAACAAGTTGACAACCAAAAATGACCCTAGACTAACGAACAATGATCAAGTTAATAAACTTTATTTTTATATCATAACAGATGCAATATAACCTTTGATATTTGGTTTAGTGATCTTCATTGTTATTTTGACTTTTAATATGTCCTTTTAACTTGAGCTAAGTCTATTTTCTCACCTCTTAACTCTTCATTATACATATGCTGAGATTTTCTAAATTCCGGTTTATTAATACTTTGATAAAGCTATTAGCAATAAATAGCGAAACGTCAGTAAAAACAGTATCGTTTTCTTTTTCATTCATTAGGAAATACAAAAGCTATTATTATAATAAACTAATATGTAATTCATTTATTCATATTCTTTATTAAGCAACCAATACTACGATTATTATCAATGGTACTATTCACACTTTGAATTCTTTCCGCTTGTACCACTTGTCATTCTAAATCCCAAAACATGTTTCTACAATATTAAATTCTATCTCATCAACGTTCACACCATGTAATGAGACATTTTATATTCGCCTACTATTCCCATGATTATGCACCCCTTTCCAACATCTATACAACTTATGAATTATTCTATATTCAACACCACCTGTTTTCCTACTTGACATTTAACTATGATTATAATCGCAAGCAATTTAATTTTCATTGCATTTCGTACTATTATTATTTCATGTATTGACACCTTTGATCCAATTACCCCACCGGATATAATTTCCTAAAACCATATATATACGACTGCACAGCTTGATAATAAATCCTTTTAAGAGTCCGTTTGTTGAATATTTTTTTCTTACCTCAATAGATCAACCTTGTCTATTTCTGATATGATAACAAGCTCAATCGAGATACAGGTCTTATATATTACAATATTGGTCCCGTGTGAACAGTATCGATATTCGCTCGGTTGTGTTCTTTTCTAGGGCACACTGCACATGAGTCTCTTCATTATATCCCTTATTCAACATGCTCGTTTTTCTTGTACAGAGAATCAGGCAGAAAATATTCATGTTATTCAGACTGTCAATTTTATCATCACAATATGCTAATCTGGATTGTGATATAATATTTATCAATCAGTTTTTATTATCATATATGTGACTGAAAGGGGTTGAACTATTGTTGACAGAGAATAGAGGGACAAGAGGACTGATATCCGTAACAGCCCTCATAGTTAGCAAACCACTAAAAAAATTGCTTAAATGTTGTGCATTTAAGGTGCGGAGCCAATTATGTGGCAACTACTGATAAAAGTGTAAGTGATTTCAGTCGCCAATAGTTTATACCGCGTTAGTTTTCAATCGTATTTGTGTCGTATATCCTCCCACAACTACTCGATATCATTTGTCAATGAGTAATGAATTCAATTTGATTGTGACAATTTATTCACTGCATTCTTAAACGTGGTGTTGAAAAAGAGACTGATTTTCTGTTTCTATATTCCACAAGTGTGAGTGATACCTTTTTGTAAACACAAACTATAATTGTTTGGAAATAAAATCCAGTGTCTTCTGTGGAGTGAATGAAAAGACAATGATAAGCCTGCAGGTCTTTGTACCAGGAGAGCATTGGCAATAATTCGATATATGAAAAGGTGTTCAGGCTATTCATGTAACCGATTTTAACATAACATGTTAATACAGCCCCTCGTACGAAAACCAAAATTCGTGGCCGGTATTCACGAAGGTAGGAAAGTGGTGTGAAATGGCATTGACAATCAATGATGAGAACTGAAAAATTTAAATGAACTAAGTAACAGCCTCTGTTGGGCCACATCACTATGCAAAAGCATGCAGAAAATTCGTACTCCGAATGCGTATATACAAAAATGTAACTGATTATAAGGAGAATATCATTGAATTTCCTAATTACTACGTGATTTGATCATTTCGGATGTTTCAAGCAGTGGAATCTGGGACACGCGTTCTACCTTATTCGATATATACATGCTACCTACTATAATCTAACTGAGATCACAAACAAGCACTTAACTAATACTGGTACATCCAATACATATACACCAGCGATAATCAAAACTGTCAATGAAAAACTGAATCATTAGTCTACGACATCAAGCAGCACAAAAGTTTTACTATTCAACATCACATTCACTTGTTGATGACCAAAGAACACCACCCAAAAATTGTTAAATATTCACTCTGTGAATCCAAGAAAGAAATATCGAACAGAGAGATTGATTTCCTGTTGCTACACTCCACTGACGTGAATCACATGTCACAACACACGCACCAAGTTTATCGCCTGATTACTTCATATTACATGCCTTTAATAAAAATGAATATTGTTATGACTTGTGTCACAGCTCCCACTAGAAGGAAGATATTTCAGAAGACATTCAATCTCAAAACATTCTCCTAACGTATTCCGGCAGCTCACGTCTCTATCAATCATAAAACTCGTGTGCCTCATGACATGAGGAACAACACTTACGCAAAACAGGTATATGGAAATCTCTGGCAAAGTAATTCTTCAAGATTTTAGGGTAAAATTTTGTAATTACAACCCTGATTAGGCTTACATTTGGCAATTTCAGATAGGCATTCAATTAAAAGTTAACTCGAAAAGCATCAAAACTTACTTGATCTGCTTTCAGTGTTGACCACAAGGGCGAATAAGCAGAAAATAAGACAGAGTAACATTTTAAGCTCTGCAAAATCAAGGCAAAATAATGTCAGCATTGTGTACTTCTTTGACTATTTATACTAAGTCTGAAACGATTTCTTGCATGACGACATATAGAAAATTTTCATTTTAAACGATACTGACAGCTAAATGTAGAAAAAAGTATTTACTGCATCTAAATATGCCTTTAGTAATAAAAAACCAGTCCATACACTTAGAAAGCACACACTACTAAAATAATTTCATAGATTTGTACAGTTTCAGCCAGCGATACACACCCAAGAGATTTCAAAAATCTCTCAACATCATAAAGAAAAAACCAACATTCTCATATCTCAAAAAAATCATCATTTTTTATCAGTCAGCTTTTT
The DNA here is from genome assembly GCA_944472135.2 of Trichobilharzia regenti. Classification (NCBI taxonomy): domain Eukaryota; kingdom Metazoa; phylum Platyhelminthes; class Trematoda; order Strigeidida; family Schistosomatidae; genus Trichobilharzia; species Trichobilharzia regenti. The sequence goes on along the minus strand of OX235264.1, from coordinate 43,038,558 downwards.
GAAAAATTTAGGCGTTTCTATTCAGAATATAAAATATTGATATGAGAATAGAGTTTAAACATTATGTACTTCTGTAAGAACTACTCTTATTCTTTATAAAATTGTTCAATGTATCACTGACTGTGTTGTACCAAGTAAAAATACTCTCGTAGATTGTGACACCTTCTATTCAGTTTGTTAGCATTGTGTTGTTGACTTCCCCTCTGTAAAATTCATTCACAGCTAGAAACTTTTAGCGAGGCGAGCTGTTTGCCGCTCACTTTATGTATTTGGTTTGTTATAAAATCTACTTCGAAGATGAATGCAGTGCTCGACATTTATAATGTAAGCTAAAACAAAGCCGTGAATATTCCTTTTTCCTCGATTGCTTAAGCACATGTGTTGATGTCAAGAAATCCGTTAATGAACATGCCTAATTAGCATGGCGAGCTGCTTAGCGATCACTTCATCATTTTGGTTTGTGATGAAATCTAATTCGAAGATAGATGCACTTTAGGATCTACTGTTACTACTGGACATCTTTACCAACTGTTGTGGAACTTATCGCTTCTTGTTAATATTCACTGTTCCTCAGTGTCTCATATGCGAATTTCCTTCCAATATATTACTAATGAGTTTGAGTGCTAGCATGAATCTGGTTTCAATGTTTGTTTGGTAATTAGCCCTAATAATCTTTGCTCTCAACGCTTTCACGAAGTTTATTACCTATGACGTCAATGTTCGCTTTGCGTGTGGTACTCAAATATTCATCTGGAGACCTGGAATGGAATACAAAAACCAATTAACAACAAAGATACACTGTCTGATAGGAAATATATTCCAGACTGGGGATGATAACGTGACACATGGTGATTATTTCTGCACTTGAAAATAATTTCCGTCCACTGATTTCGTTCACATTCTGACAATATTGGAGTAAGCAGATTTATTCCTGTTATACTAGCTGTAAGTATACCTATGGTTTTGACTATGAAGTGATTGATTTTGGGAGACTAGGAAGGCGCATTGTTTTTAATTATTCTTACTACTCTCTTGGTTCTGTCATTGCTTTCTCCGCTGATATACGTACTTGTACTGTCTTTCCTACTTCAATTCACTTAGATCTTGCAGCTGATAGTCACAAAGCAAATACTTAATTCCAATCCGTTTACAGAAAAACACTCAGCCAAGTTAAGGTCTCACCCCTAGAGACTGAAGGCCTGTGTTTGGAAACAGTAACTTCAGTAAAATTATTTTAACCATCATTCTGTGAATAGAAAATGTCATTTCACGTAGCCCTACTTGATTCTTATCGTCTACACATATACATATCTGTATCTATGGTTATCCACAAACTCGTCCACCGATTCATGTGCTTTACAAATAGACTAAAAGCAATGAAACAGTCGGTTGGTATAGATCAGGGTTTCTCTCTGATTCATTTGACCAATATCAAGGCGATTTTTATTATAAAGCATCAGATGAACCAGCTCTTAGTGCTTTCTGGATGCAATAAAGTAATGGAAAATTCTGTTAAAGTGAAAAGAGTTCACTAATCTCAATTTCACAACTGATCAGAAATATTTGTACTCAATTAAAATTTGTGGGATTTATTCTACTTCACAATCCAAAGTTTCAAATTCATTCTCTGTTATTAATGAAGATGGTTGAAGGCACTCTGTGTACATTTATGAAATAATAACAGGATGCTTTGAGAACATTTGAGAGCATTTAGAGGGGAAGAGTTAGAATACCTCGTCAAGATCCCCCCAAATTTACGTTCAGAAACTAAGAACCTACCCTATCGGTTTGATTGCTCTCGAAAAGTCAGTTAAATTGGGTGTATAAATAGGCATGTTCATCAATGGATTTCTTAACATCATCCTATGTGCTTCAGCAGTGGGCAAGAAAGGAAAACTAACAGCTTTGTTTTAGTTTACATTATGGATAGTGAACATTGCATTTATCTTCGAAGTATATTTTATAACAAACCACAATGATGAAGTAATATTGACGGCACTGTGACAGGAAATAAGTCGAAAGCTAGCTGTCCCAATATCGCTTCCAACATCTTTCAGCCCTTCAATGTACATCTTGTATCTTGTTTATTTCTAATAAAATCTATTGTTTGACTTATTACATTGAGAATTTGAGACTTTCTGGTATAACTGAACCTCTTCCACTACAGTTTATTAATTCACATATTCGACTCATTCTTACTTATTGCTCTCTTTATTTTTCCGTTGAGCTTGTCAAATAGAATTATGCCCTACTAGGTTGGACTTGGGAGGCTGTAATTAGGGTGTACTCTTGACTCAAATAACTGATACTGTCGTTGCTGATAGGCATTTTAATTCTCTAAAACAATTGGCTAGAGTCATCTTGTCTGGTACTGAACATCCTCTTTATTCACAGCTCTCTCTCTCTTCGTGTCTTCTCTGATAGAACTAGATAGAATATCATAAGAATTTATCGTTGGACGGCTAAACATCAAAACCATATCATGACTTTTGGCGAGGGTCTTGTATCGGAAAACAGCCTATAAATCTGCATCGGGCGCTGCAAATGAACAGCAACTTTACTACCACCATTGTTACACAGACATTTTGTCTTTACTATTTTGAAGCCTTATTTACACTCATTTATTTATTTGAAGAAGGAGACAAATTGCTACCATATATGTAGGCTGCTGAAAATTTCATTGTCTATAAGAATTGTTGATTCAAATAGGAAAAACCACAATGATTATTAATATTACTATTATTATCAAATATGAGCCAAAATAATGACGATTACAAAGTGATGTCGTTTGTATATAAATCACTTTCCTTATAATTAATTAGATTATGCAGAAAGCTGTGGGTGCTACATTCATGCTTTTGTTGGAAACCATTTATGCGAAACAATACGTGGTACACAACTCTCTAGACAAAGCCATATGAAGACGTATTTTGTCTACACCTTCCTTCATAAAGTTTATTTTTATACCAGCCAGGGTATATGTACAGTTACCTCTCTTATATGGTTTAATGATGATCATTGTTATTTTTACCTTCGATATCTCCTCTGTAATTGACCTGAGTGTATTTTCGTGCCTCTTGACTCTTTATTAATTTCATATATATGTATTCCTATTGCAGGTCAGTGTGTGATCAGATTGTTCGAAATAAGTGTTGCGCAAATACACAATACGCAATTCTGACAACTTACGTCTTTGTATCGCTCTAAAGTTATAAAAGGAACAAATTGTTTCACATAATTCTCTGTTACAGCAAAGTCCAAATTACCGCCAAAACAAGTATAATGAAGTTTCATCTACTTATGAAACGAATTCATAATGGATAGTTTTGTAGTATTTTATAACACAAGAAGCCGACGATGATTTCAGTCAATCTTCGCCGTCATTCCATCCTCAGAAATGATCACACAATAATCAGCAGTGATAATTTTAACCAACCGTCTTAAATTTTTATTACTTTGCATCAGTCTGCTTATCATAACGATCACTGATCAGATGATTAGTAATATATTGGAAGGAAATTCGCATATGAGACACTGAGGAACAGTGAATATTAACAAGAAGCGATAAGTTCCACAACAGTTGGTAAAGATGTCCAGCAGTAACAGTAGATCCTAAAGTGCATCTATCTTCGAATTAGATTTCATCACAAACCAAAATGATGACGTGATCGCTAAGCACCTCGCCTCACTAATTAGGCATGTTCATTAACGGATTTCTTGACATCAACACATGTGCTTAAGCAATCGAGGAAAAAGGAATATTCACGGCTTTGTTTTAGCTTACATTATAAATGTCGAGCACTGCATTCATCTTCGAAGTAGATTTTATAACAAACCAAATACATAAAGTGAGCGGCAAACAGCTCGCCTCGCTAAAAGTTTCTAGCTGTGAATGAATTTTACAGAGGGGAAGTCAACAACACAATGCTAACAAACTGAAGAGAAGGTGTCACAATCTACGAGAGTATTTTTACTTGGTACAACACAGTCAGTGATACATTGAACAATTTTATAAAGAATAAGAGTAGTTCTTACAGAAGTACATAATGTTTAAACTCTATTCTCATATCAATATTTTATATTCTGAATAGAAATGCGTAAATCCCAAAAAAAAATGAGTGACAGAAGGTGGTTTTTTTAGATATGAGAATGATGGTTTCTTTTTGTGATTTTCAGACATTTTCAAATTCTCAAGGGTGTGTATTATAAGTTTTTTTCAATATCACCTTTTAAGTTGAGACTTTAGATATCTGAAACTGTGAAAATGTATGAAACTTATATTCGCATAAAATGGGTTTGAAGTTGTTGATTTTTCTAATACATAATGCTGAGATTATTTTGTCTGTGTTTTAGAGAACTAGCGATATTATTCTCTCTTATTTTCTGCTTATTCGCGCTTGTGGTCAATAGAGAAACTATTTTGATTCAGATGAATACTTTGTGTGGTTTGGTCTTGCATTAACACCAGGGAGCGCTGTCATTCGCATGAAGCACTGGTGAAGCTGATGGTGATCAGTGCTCCTCCTATACAATGCATACAATTTTTTGCTTAAATCTGTTCAACATTCATCGAAAGGCGATCTCAATATCAATGCATGTTCGGGTTGCTTCTGTATCTGCAACTGTTCAGTTTCTTCGCATCACCTCGAATATTTTGTTTACATTGTCTTCTACTACACAAGCTAATATTTTTATTGGCTTGTATATTGATGTTGGCTTTGGAAAATTCACATAGATAAACTACTCCAAGCTGTCGTCTTATTGGTATATTTTCCATAACGACGGAAATCGTAGTTAAAGATGCTGCTGTGTGATAATTATAGTCACAACACAACTGAAGATTCAATAACTAGCAATTTATGTAGATTTTTAGACATTGTGATTTCACCCGGTGTATACAAAGACAAATACACAACTTGAATGATAAGTTAAAACAGACACCTTCAGAAATTATTAATAAAGATGTGTAGAAGGCCCTCTGAAATAGTTGGAAACCTTCAAATCATAATAAAATATGGTAAATAATGGAATGCCAGTTGTTCATTCTGTTCACATCTCAAAAATATTTGAAAGGCGTCATTAATTCCACATTCATAAACAGCAGACACAACATCAATCATTGTGCATCATTATGTTCAGAACACCTCAAAAACATCTTTTTGATGACCATGTGAATTCACAATACATATTTACTAATATCCTAAAGAATACAATATTGAATAATAATATGCTGTTTCTAAAATAGGCTAGGCCGAGGAGATTGGGTAGGCTGGATATTGTAAGAGATGTTTATGGTCAAATTTTTCACAAAATTGGAGTCGAAATTTTAGAAACAGCTTTTTCAAGGAAAAATCTTGAAGTGATGGTTTTCAGATGAACTGGTGAAATAAGTCGTGGTAGTACTTGATAAACTTTCGAAACTATCCTTTTGAAGTGAAGATGAACTTCAACATCGTCGTATTAAGCAGTTTTCGAAGAGGTCGATGGTAATAAGTGATGCAATGAAACATAAAGATGAGTTGAGAAGTTTTCGCTGACAGAAATAAATTCATAAGAATAATTGTAAAAGAGAAAGCAGCCTTGACGAGTATGATAACCAGACTAATTAGGTAACATAAAAGCTGAAAGAAGCACTGTACCAAATCAGGTGCAACAATATTGCTACTTTAACAACCAACTTGAATTTGCGCCTTTTCTTCAAAAGCATAATCTAGTTTAATACCAATAAGCTGAGGTTTCGATATGGAGAGTGAATAACATTTCTGTATATAGGTTTTCATTTAGGGAACCCTTTTAGCTGAATGATTCTGAAGATTCATAGTGAAAGACTGATTTGCTGGACAGTACCCACCATTTTTGAATGGTCCCCTATATGATATCAGTTCGGTATTAATTCCTCCTAACTAACATTTGAATATTTCCTTCTCTGCATTTCCTAAGTCACTCTGTTTAAGGAAAGTCGGAGGAGACAGGAGATATTGAATTTCTTCACTGACATTTCAATCACTACTTCATTAGTGCTTTTCTCGCGGTTTCCCCTCATATGTGAATAGAATAATTGGTGAGTCTTTAATCATTACGTCTCATCAGTAGTCAAAGTGCGTTTTTTCATACTTCTTCAAACCAATTCTTTACAATCCCACATTGTTATTTTTGTCACAGACAGCTAGACTGACGACTCATTCTATCACGTTCACAACTCTTTCCTTGTATCTCTTCAGGGAAAACCAGAAGCCTATATAAGAAACTATATGCCCGCACTAGTAAGTACAAAAACTCATCCATACCCTACTTAGCTCGTGTTCTGTGCGATAAAGAAAGCATTAGGCGTGAAACCTTTAACTTATTAAATAGTCAGTAGAACAACTGGATCTCGTCTTTCCAACTCACATCATTTATAGGTATAACGTTTTTCTTTCTTTTCCTTTTTCTCTACCTTTTTTCGTCTTTATTTTTGTTATGTGCTGTTTTGTTTCTCTCTTCCTTACAAACTCTACTTAAAACATTCTTCTTCGTTCTTTCACACTCTGTATATCTCGACTTTTTTCTTACCGCTTACGCCAGTAAATATGCTAGCATCTACTGTTCTAACACCTTCTAACATTCTGTTTAATTTTAGCTTTGCTACCGACATGCAAATATGTTGTTGTTAAAATTAACTAAGATAACCTTAATATATGTAGAATTTTATTTATTGTTAACGTACCAACTGGATGCAATATTGTATTAAAATGCTGAGAATTCCATTCTATATCACAAGTACTGTTTTGGAATAAAGCTATTATCTTATCTTATCTTAAAATTCGTCAGTATAAATAGACAAGAGGAAAACATTCCAAATCATGAAATTCATTGAAGCCGTCTAATAACTCAGAGTGACTGTGTTCCATCAGTTTATTGATTAAACGTAAGTATATACTCTTTGTTTCATAGATTAACAATACTAACCAGTATCCAACAATCCTGTATCACATTACACAACTCCAGCAGTTGATTAGTCTCAAAATTGCCGAGAAACTGTCTGAGAAACAATAGTTCAGTGAAGATGGATAAACTTCCATCTTGATATCAGCAAACATTTGGTAATTTTTTTGCAAAGGAATAAAAACGTATCACGGTTTTACAATTTCTATTGGAATTACATCAGACAATATTCATGAAGTGATATAAATAATGACTTCGTTTCACTATCTTAATTTCTAAGAATCGGTGAATCGAATATGAAATCAACTAAGTCAGAATTTCACTGGGAAACGCGTATTATTGTTAGAAATACAAACTAATTACAGGAAATATTTGAAATACATGGGAAGTATTTATACGTCATCATAGAAATATTACAGACTTATATAGATGAATCAGTAATATTTTGATGAAATACAAAGTACTACCGCCGCTATTACGACTGTTATGAATTACAACCATTAATGTGTACCATTTCAGTGTACTTTTATGATAGCAGGCTTTGCCAATCTCTGCAATGCTTTTAAATACAACCTTGTTGAAATGGAATATTTATGTTCATGAAATTGAATATGCATAATTTAATGTACACCATTTTATGTTCACGCCCACCTCATTTCAGTGTGTCAATGGTGAGTTGACGGCTTGATCACATCTTGATTTTTCAGGTGTTCATCTAGTCATAAATCAATATCACCAGGAGATTGATCCGTCATTATAATGCCTACTTATAAAAGTCAGAAGTTGTTCCTGAATGTCTGATTCATTTATGAAAACTGCCTTCAACTGGTAAGGTGCTCATCAATTCACACTCATCACTTATAACCCTAAATGAAAAGAAAAAACGCCATGCCTAGTTTTGATAGCCACCATGGAACGAAGGATACGAAAGATAATGTAAAGTGAATTTCCAGGCATCACTAACTCTATCTGCATTGTAAAGAAGGCTGGACAAACCACTTCACATATAAGCCAAAATGCAATTCATTTACAACACTTTCGTACAGACTGCATTGTCGACTTGACAGAGGAATTGAAGCATATTTTAGATGTGAGATGATTTTCATCGAAGGTTTCATTTGGTTTGATGGTTATCGGGTCACGCCTCCTTAAGAATAAGAGCTTAAGGTTCAGGAGGACGTAAATTTATTTATTTCCCCAGCCATGTGAATTCAGAATTATGAGTGAGTAAGTCAGATTTGTATAGATCAAAAGTAGATTCAGCATTGGATACTATTTTGAGTGTCACCAATCTAGTGGGATGTCAGTTACATTACAGTACTCAGTTACTCACTAGAAACCTGATTCTCACCAGCGACTGGCCCTATTCAGGTGGTTACACGAGGTTCTAGTGGGAAATTTTGACCAGTAGGGTACAGAAGGTTGAAGGTGAGGCAATAAATAATCGAAGAAGTCATTACAAAGTGATCGCGCTATGTTATGAATTGGCAGAAGTTAGAATTCATGTACTGGTCATTGGATTGGGTCCAGAACTAGGATGAAAGAACTTTTCAGTACACCAGACTTCACAAAGGTTCTCTAAGCGATGTCAGCTCATGATGAAATCCTCAATTCAATCAAACAAAACCCTTACAAAACCGATGCTTGGTAAACTTTAAGACAGATTTTCATACATCAAGTTCGCCCTGAAACAGGCTGATTTATCTTAGGATCGGCTATGCCTTTCATAAAAAATCGCATTCAACTGAATGTGAGGATATACTTCGACCTATGAAATGTTACTCAAACTTAGATGATGAGAGGACATTATTTATCTGAAACGTGTAATCTATTGGTGAACCACATTTCGGACAAACTGATCATGAACATGCTTTTCATACACATTTATATAGAATACAACAGAACGTCAATAACTACATTATAAGCTCAATCGTTAACAAACCAAGGTCATGCATAAAAGGTAGGAAAATGATGAGAAAATATCGAATCAGAAGAAGAAAAGTAACAGGGATGAAAGTGTTATTGAGTTAATAGTATCTCCGTTCTACATTTGGATTAGCAAAGTAGATTCAAAGAAATGACCTGTAGTAGATTATTTGCTTGTCAGCCTTATATCTCCCAATGTATTTCCAATAGTGTATATATCTCTGTATGTGGAGTATTCAGCTGAAGCGTTCTACAGAAGTTTGATGAATTCATTAGATCCTGCTTTACTAACCTTTGTTTTTCTTGTTTTATATAACCATAATATATAATTTTTGTACACTGAACAGGTTTAAGCCTTTTTTCGGCTAAGGTTTCAATCAATTTAAGCATGTGACCTACACTTGTTTCATACATGGGTTTTAAGGCATTACTGAAATCAACCTATGATGTGCATTGCCATGGATTATGTTGGAAATTTATTTCTAACGGTTATGATTCTCGCAAGGCATACACATGCTGCGGTGTTCTATCCCCAGCCAACTCACACCTGATATCAATGGTTGGCCTGCGAAATTCGGGTTACCAATATCACATGCTAAAAATCCCATACTTGTACTAAAATTACGGTGTGGAATCAAGCTATAACAAAACTAAAAAATAATTAGAGTAGCCGGCGAGACAGTGCCAAATTCCCGTGCCACATGACCACACAAATAGTGTTGGCCAGAGCCTCATAATTTATTTACCTTAAAATATCATCATCTAGCACTAACTCAGCAGAGCATACACATATTTAGCCTCTCCTGGTGCTTATTTGCTTCTAATATGTCTCTTATCACCTTTTATTTATTGTTTGTCTTGTTACCACTTACTACTGTTAAGTAGTGTGAGTTTATATTTTCTGCTCCATAAACATAGCTGTAGTTCGCTATCGGTGTTTACCTCAAAAGTATTAATATTCTACCTGATATATAGCAATTATCGCCTTTTGTTAAACGGTATCTGCTGCATATGGTTTATTCATGTTCCCCTCTCTTTTGGACACTATTTGTTTAGATCCGTTTATTCTTTGTCTCTTTTCGGCGATTTCATTTTCATAGCTGTACAATCGCAAATATATATAGTTGTTTTGTATGTGTGTGTACATTAAGTTTGTCAAACGAAAATACAATTGGTAAGTTCAGGTGAATTGGATGTTGACATAAGAGGGTAGTAACAAAAGTGATGAGTTGTCACAAACGATCGTTAAAGAAGAGTTACCCTACTACATGAATTAGTTTGGTGAAAGAGCTGTGCTCTGTATGATCGTGGAAACAAAATAACATACGGAATTAGGCAAGAGTTTTAAGTAGTTAGAAAAATATTCTTTGTCTGGCATTCGTGCGGTGTTAATCAGACAGCCCTTAGCAGAGCTTCGCCTTCCTTTCCTCACTGTGCATTTGACGGCATTCATCCACAGACCCCTCCAAATTCGGGGTTTGTTCCTGATATTTCATTATTTTATTTATATTATAGTACCGTACTTCAGATAAATCCTGTGATTTACATTTTATGCGTAACTCAAACCCATGGTTAATTAATCGCTGACAATTATCAGTCCGGATTTCCCAAAAGAAAGCTGCGCCAAAGTTCACTTCATCTGTGTTCAACTTTAGTTCAGCTTATAAGAAATCAGTGAAACCACACACTTTTGTAAAATAATCTAACACTGAAGTGAGTACATAACTTCCATTGTGGATTAATGTTTATTTTGATAAAGTCTCACAGTGTTATGCAGTAATATTTAGTGATGAAGTTTCGGGAACAATTTATTGCTCATAATCATACCCATATGAATAGAAATATAATCTACCACAGTGAATAAGTCCTACTGTTATCTCAAAAACATAGCTTGTTTGACTCATAGTCGAATAATCAATGTATGCCTGTCTGGAAAGCAGTACCTCATAACCCAAAATGACAACAAGAATAACATGGGTGAGAAGGAACTTCCTGTTATTTCCCATCATCTCCCTGCCAGTAGTTGCCATCCTTCTGTTTTGATATTCCTTATCTGTGGGTGGAATTCTGTAGGAACTTGCACGTGTTTAGTGTTAACAACGACTGTACTATTCTTTATTACAAATGGAGACTGATTCACAAGTTGTGTTTACCTAAAAGGCATCCAGTTTACATAAATTTGTGTGTCTGACTATTACATGATTAGTGACTTACTCTTGTGTGTCAGCTGACACTTTGGAGGATATATTGACAGAAACATTCAGTTAGGTACGCTTTGAGAATCTGCGTATTCTCTGTTAAGTGTATCGACAGAGTGAATCTGATCAGACAGAAAAAATGCTACCATGAGCTATAATCAAAAAGACATGATCGTGAATGTTTCAGCAAGATGAGGTGGCAAGCGATGAATTAGAAATGAGTAAAACAGGTGTAATCGAATATTTCCGTAACCTGGATCTAGTGTTTAGTATGATGTGTCTGACTTGTGTTTGAAGGTCACAGAATGTCAAGCGATTGGATAAACTTTGTGTGAATCCGCATTACATGATGACTGTCTACTTAGATAGTGTAATTTTGCATTTTTTATCATTGTTATTGTGATCACTCTGATTACTATCCAATAATTCATATTGCAGAGTGAAAGCTCTAACAACCTCACCAGTACCATATGCTTAGAAATTACACAAAGAACACATCTGCTTAAATAGTTTTCCATGAGTGTTATCAAGGAAATTTAAAATCTACAGTTATGTCTCTTATCACCGTGAAGAGGGTAAGTAGTGGATAGTGTAGCAGAATACTGAACAGCCGCAAAATGGATGCGTGTAAATAGTTGCGGTGGTATCTTGTAGGTAAACGGACAGAACAAATTCAGCTATAGTCACGTGAGGTATGTAATTCAGTAGCACTTCACTTAGACATGAGAAGGAAAATCATCTGGGCTAACCGAAAGGAGTGTAGAAAATCATTGACCATTGGATTCATTCAACAGTAAATTGTACAATTCACATCACATTTATCATATGTGAAGTTTGTAGCGATAAATAATTCCCCAAAATTATTGACCACAGCAATCACTCACCATTGGATGCTGACCACCACTGTTTAAGTCGACTTGTTTAGCTGAAGGCTTCCGGTCAAGCATCCCCGCCATTTGGTACCCCGTTGTGTCACGTGCACGATCACTAGCCAGCTAAGCGTTCGTCTGACGGCTTCTTTTGGTCCTAAATTATATCACGTAGTTTGGACGATCAAAAATTGGCTTTTGCTTTGTCTTTGGTACGCGAGAATAATAAGTTAGAGGCTGTGTAAGAGAATTCCGTCAACCTCTAAACTGGTGAGCCCAACCGCGAACTTCATCCACGACAAATATGCAGATAACCCCGGTGAGTTCGTTCCATTTTGTATTTGTTCTTGTACCATATATTATTCGACATAATTTTCGTCATGAGTGATCTTAGTCCCAAGGTCATTCGTATCCGCTCAACTCCTAAAACCATTCAGCTCGTACCATACTGGCCAGATAATGCTGAAACGTGGTTTCTGCTAGCTGAAGCAGATTTTTGTGAGCATGGGATAACCGATCAACGTTCACAGTTACTTGCAGTTATTCACGCCCTACCGCGGGAATTCAGCAAGTACGTAACATCACAGATGTTGAGTCCCGAGGTAAGTAACTCGTACGAGTTGCTCAAAGCATCCCTCCTCAGGAGAAACGTTCTCACGGACCGACAACGTCTAGATGAATTATTTCGTAACATCGAGTTAGGAGATCAGTCAGCCGTGAGCATGCTGACAAGAATGAGAAGTTATTGGCCAAAGTCAGTTCGACGAAGGACTATTTAGAGAACTCTTCTTATCCAAGTGCCACAGTCTGTACAGACCGTACTTGTGACACTTCAGGGTACTGTAATAGATGACTTAGCTATTACTGCAGATAAGATTCTAGAAATAACTAAACGGTCAGTTCCCGAAATATGCTCGATGACTAAGCAGACTTCGAGTAAGGATCCTGCAATGATATGCAACTCCATCCAGCAGATGTTTAGGTCAAACATGCCTTCTAAATCCTCCGACCGTCGTCCTAAATCTCCTCAACGCAGGAACTCACGTGGTCGATCTAAGTCCAAACCACGTTCACTGAAAAACCCTGACTGGTGCTGGTACCACAACACCTATGGCCAAGAAGCGAAGTGTTGCCGTAAGCCTTGTAACTTCGGAAATGTCTCAAAGTCTGTGGGAAACTATCCCGCCGGCACGCGTTAGCGGCAACCGTCGCCGGTGGCACTAGCCGCCTTCTTTACATCCATGATGTGATAAGCCAGACTCGATACTTAGTCGACACAGGCGCCGAAGTCAGCGTCCTTCCTGCTACAGCAGCAGATCGACAGAAGGAACCTACCTTCAACTTACAGGCTGCAAATGGAAAACCAATCGCAACCTTTGGTAGGAAATACGTCTATCTGAACGTAGGTTTACGCAAACCTATTCGGTGGATTTTCCTTCTCGCTGACGTTACAATGCCCATCATTGGCACGGACCTACTTAATCATCATGATTTACTCGTAGACGTCCGCCGAAAACGACTGATTGACAATACTACTAGTCTGTCTATCAAAGGCATCAGCTACATAGGCCCTAGTTTGTCACCCGTTAAGATAAAGGCAATTCTTGATCCAACTTTTCAACCTATCGTTGACAAGTATCCGGAACTTAATTGCCCGTCGAACGACCTACCGTGCATAACCAGCAATGTTATGCACCACATCATTACCACAGGACAACCTGTGACATCTAAAGCACGACGATTAGCTCCTGACAAACTGAGAATCGCCAGGAATGAATTTGACCATATGCTTACCCTTGGCATCATTCGACCTTCGAATAGCCCATGGGCATCCCCACTTCATATGGTTCCGAAAAAGGATAGCAATGATTGGCGACCCACCGGTGATTACCGGCGAGTGAATGCCAAAACAACCCCTGATTGCTACCCGTTGCCTCATATACACGACTTGACGGCAACCTTATCCGGCGCGACTATATTCTCCAAAATCGACTTGGTTAAAGCGTATAACCAAATCCCGATGGCAACAGAAGATATCCCGAAAACGGCTATCATTACGCCTTTCGGACTTTTTGAATTTCTACGTATGCCATTCGGTCTCCGGAATGCAGCCCAAACATTCCAACGCTTCATTGACGAAGTATTTCGCGGTCTCGACTTTGTATACGCATACTTAGACGACTGCCTCATTGCCAGTCCAGACAAGGAAACTCACCTTAGGCACTTGGACTTGGCATTTGAAAGGTTACGCCAACATGGTGTTACCATTAATATTCAAAAGTGTCAAATCGGTGTTGACTCACTCGACTTTCTGGGTCACACTATTGACTGCAAGGGCATTCGCCCACTGGCTACTAAGGTCGAGGCTATACTGAACTTTCCAGAGCCACAGACGGTGAAAAGTCTCCGCACTTTTAACGGCTTAGTAAGTTATTATCGACGCTTTATTCCCAACTGTGCCTCTTTGATTCAGCCATTGACAGACCTCCTTCGAGGGAATAACAAGTCCATAGAACTTGACGCGTCTGCTCGAAATGCTTTTACCCAGATTAAAAAAGCTATTGCGAATGCCACACTTCTGATGTATCAGGATCCAACGGCACCGTTAAGTATCTCGGTTGATGCATCAAACACTGCAATCGGCGCAGTTCTACAACAGCTAGTTGACAAAGAGTGGCAACCACTCGCCTTTTTCTCGAGGCGCCTTCAATTAGCTGAAACGAAGTACAGCACATTCGGCAGAGAACTTCTGGCTATGTACTGTGCTATACGACATTTTAGACATTCGGTAGAGGGTCGTGAATTCATAATTTTTACTGATCACAAACCTCTGACGTACTCTCTGAACTCACCTTCAGATAAGTATTCACCCAGGGAATCACGACAACTGGATTACGTCTCACAGTTTACATCAGATATTCGCCATGTATCCGGAGTAAACAACACTGTGGCAGATGCCTTGTCGCGCGTTTGTTCCCTCACCCAAATCGACGGCATAGACCTTGTAAAACTGGCTCGTCTTCAAAAAGAAGATACCGAGCTTCAACATGAGTTGTCGAAAACAACTCTACAATTAGCTGAGAAACCCTTAGGTATGGGAAGAGATACTATTCTATGACGTTTCCACGAGTACTCCTCGCCCCATCGTGCCTAAAAGTTATCGCCGTAACGTCTTCAATACGTTGCATGGCTTATCTCACCCAGGTATTCGAACTACTGTCAAGCTCGTAACTAGTCGGTTTTGTTGGCCTGGCATTAATAAAGAAGTAAGGGAATGGGCACACACGTGCTTAGCTTGTCAAAAGTGCAAGGTGATAAGACACACCAAAAGCCCACTTGGCACCTTTCTTCTCCCTGACGCTCGTTTTGAACACGTCCATATAGATTTGGTTGGACCCCTTCCTGAATCCCATGGATATGCCTATATTTTAACTTGCATCGATCGATTCACACGATGGCCGGAAGCAGTACCCATCAAGGATGTATCTGCTGAAACAGTCGCACGCGTCTTCGTAGAAAGATGGATCGCTAACTTTGGATGCCCATCTTCCATAACAACTGATCGCGGGCGGCAATTCGAAAGTGGCTTATTCTTCGCCCTGACTAAAATCATAGGTTGCATGCGCTTTCGAACAACAGCCTACCATCCTCAAGCTAATGGTATGGTAGAACGTCTACACAGACAGCTGAAAGCTGGTCTGTCAGCTGCAAACAACACCCATTGGACTGAATCCCTTCCGTTAGTTCTCCTAGGGATACGAAACGCCTTGAAAACCGATGCTGGTTGTACTAGCGCCGAGCTAGTATATGGCACGACACTGCGACTGCCTGGTGAATTTGTTTCTCCCTCGAGCTTCCCACCAGTGGTAGATCACGCTTCATACGTCAGCAGGCTTACAAACGCAATGCGTTCAGTTAAACCTGCTCCCCTTCGTCCACAGTCCATTGATGTTTTCGTTCATCCGTGTTTGAAAACTTCTTCACATGTATTTGTTCGTCGCGACTCTGTGCGCAGACCCCTGGAACCTCCATACGACGGACCTTATAAAGTAATTAAACGTTCTGATAAATTCTTTGTCTTGGACAAAAACGGCCGCGAGGACACCGTCAGCATTGACCGTCTGAAACCGGCTTACTTGGAGGGTAATCCTATTAGCATAGAGCTCAACGTACCCCAAAATCCACAAGTAACAGAAGATCGTTTAGACATCGATGAAGTCACTAGCACAGCGACAGCTACCGAACCTTCTATCGAGCCTCCTAAGAAAACCCGTTCTGGACGCACCGTAAGGTTCCCAGAATATCTGCACACTTATTTGACATAACGAAGTCGTGTGATTCACGCAACTCATTCGTTTGTGGTACTAACTATTTTTTTGACGTATCAATTTTTTATACAGTATCACTAAACACAAAAATTTTTTTTCAACAGTTCATGTAACAGGCATAAAAAAATTTTAATTAGATGTATTTTTTTCGATGTTCTGAACTTAGCATTATTTTACTGTATAGTAAATGCACATCATTTTTTTTAACAAAAAAGCTGATTTGGTACATTTTCCTCGACATGGTTCTTAGCGTTCTTGTTTTCTTTTCCAGGTGCGACGGGCACTGGACAGGAAACAAACGAAGCACGGAATCCAACGAACAACAACAAGGAAGCTATGTACAAACACCCTATTAGCATAGGCAGACAAACCAGTAGGCATGACACCAAGCCGCTCGGAAGATTTTTTTCACCCGAAAGGGAACCATCGAGGTTTTTTTACTTCCGGCTGGTTCTGTCTTAGGGTCCTCACCACCCCACTAGGGGAGGAGTGAGCTGTAGCGGTAAATAATTCCCCAAAATTATTGACCACAGCAATCACTCACCATTGGATGCTGACCACCACTGCTGAAGTCGACTTGTTTAGCTGAAGGCTTCCGGTCAAGCATCCCCGTCATTTGGTACCCCATTGTGTCACGTGCACGATCACTAGCCAGCTAAGCGTTCGTCTGACGGCTTCTTTTGGTCCTAAATTATATCACGTAGTTTGGACGATCAAAAATTGGCTTTTGCTTTGTCTTTGGTACGCGAGAACTAATAAGTTAGAGGCTGTGTAAGAGAATTCCGTTAACATCTAAAAGTTAATTCCAGATAATTAAAATGTATAGTCGACTGGATTGCAATGTGATGAGACAAATAATTTATCAGTTATCATCAGATATGAGACTGAGTGGATGCTGATGATGACTGACCATCAGGATACATTATTATGTAGGTGTCATAGCAATAGGAAACTCTCTATTTATTCATTTTCATTGTTTACGTGGCTACGTTTAATGATAAGCGTCTACCCACATTCGCCTGAACTCCTTTATTCCAATCTGAGGAATTACACATCTCGTTCTTGTTCATGGTGTTGTTATTAAAGGTCAAGGTGCCTGTAGCCGACTAGAGAGGAGACTGACAATTTCCTTGTTATCTTCACAACACTTCTATGCAGTTCGATTCGATATAACACCCAAATACTTACCAAAATGGAGTTGTCCTTTCCAAACACCTTCAGTGAATAATACACATTCATAACTTCACAATATTGAATGTAACACTGATTAATGAATAAACAGTATCCTTTTCGATGAACCGTTCTCCTTCAAAGTACTCAGTTACATCTGAATAATAGTTAACGAAGAAATGTCACGGTGTGCGTAAATATAACACAGACGTATGTGTACACGTGTTCAGACCAACAACCCATTGACAACTGTTCAATCATGCACTTCTAGGATATTCGAATTCAATAATTCCATATTATAAGGAATTATCAATGGTGCTAATGCAGAAAGATGACTATTGGACCAGGGAAGAAGTCATCTGAACGAATGATCATTGTTCACTAATCAGCTGTTCACATTTACAATAGTCATTTTCAAACAGTTATTTGACATAACCGAGTTTGTATTGCAGTGACAAGTGACACTGTCACTAATAGGTTTATTGACAGCTTAGTGATAAATTGACTTGTAATCAATATGTGAGGAGTACTTGTTGAATTGTGAAATGTATTTGTTCAGACATCTGCTGCTCCTGTGGAGCCAGTTACATTGGCCGCACAACTAGGCGTGTTTCTCGTCGAATTTCCGAACATCCCCCTGCGTGGTTAAGCAAAGGCCAAACAAAATATATTCGTAGCGCTATTCTGGCTCATCTTGTGGATACGGACGTAACATTGATGTTGACCAGGCTTTAGAGTTATTTACCGGATACCAACAGATCTCAACTTCGCCTTAAGAGTTCGATTACTAAATATTGCTGAGGCTGGCTGTTGGATCCACATTAAAAAGCCTAATTTGTGCGTCCAAAAGAAGTTAGTTCAGACACTGTCCTTACCTTGGCCATCTAGGTTGAATGATCCCCAATTTTTGTGGAAATTTCCTAATTTTAGTTGATATTTATTTGCTATTATATCTTTATTACTATTATAATTTAAGTATTTTTAGTGAACTGCCATTGCATCGATCACATCCAACACATGCGATAGGAATGACTCATCACTCATACCTGAAATACGGAAAATACTATTGCCAATCAAATCAAGTGAAAATCAAGTGAAAATAATGGAACTATATAAATGATTATTTTTTGACACTCTGAACTGAATTCTATCTAAAAAAGTGCTCTTATATCTGAGAAAATTTTAAGGTGACATTTGAATAACATAGGTTCCGTTTTAAGTTATAGGGAATTTGGTATATTGCAGCTGAGTTTCAACACATTTCCATACTGAACGAAAAACACTCTCAAAGTGATAATTACTCTTATTTAATTGACAAAGCCTCTATCTACTCTGATTCGCCTTTATTACCTCATGAAATCTCTTTAATACGTATCTTAACCTGATGATCATGCTGTCTTCACACCAATCTGAGATACCATAATAGCTATTGCGGTTATTATATGTCTTCCATTGTAATGTGCAATTGTCTGCAATTTTAACTTCGCTAATTAATGATTTCATACACCACGCTTAATATAATAATTGTGGATTGTTTATTTTGATTTAACCAAAGATGAAGATGAATGTAAGTGTTAAAATCGATATCCATCTAAGATAGTCTTCGTCCATTTTTATTGAACCCATTTGTCGCCAGTATATTAGCATGAATGTTATGGAAGCGAAGGCAGGATATGTTCCGTCACTATGCCACACTATAGGTTTCACACGCAAATAATCGATCGATCACAAGCAAACATAATGAGGATTACTTCCAACGACTTCTGAGGATAGTGAAGACCACAGTCGTGAGAGTGGTGCAGTTGATTCTGCACGAACGGAAATCATCAAGGTGAAATTTCTCGTTGGTGATTTCAGCTTCAATCGATGTTGTTCGGAGTGTGAGTTGTGATGATTTTGACTGTCGAACGTGTGCGATTTCTCTCCATGGAACCGTGACATCGCCCCTGAGTGGAGCGTGGAGCTGACAGCCTCTCGAGAAGGAAAAGTCGAATTTCAAGTGTCAAGTGGTTATCAGGAGTTCATACTTTCCAAACATTCTAGCAAATGTTGATGTGTCATTTGATTGTAGCACTTTGAATAACTCTTCCATGTCACGGACAAAGACAATATTCAATTTCTCACACTAGAGCCATTCCACTGACTAACGAATCGTTGGGTTATCGAATCGAAATATGTTGGTGTGAATAGCACTGATATTTTTGAAATATTATATTTATACGTTTTTAGATCTTGAACTTTTTTATTTCTGTTTTGCTGTTTGATCTTTTTATTGATTATTTTTTATCTTTATTTCCTCTTCTATATATTTTTCTACTATGCGTTTTTAGAGACAAATTGGGGTTGTTGGGTTTGTTCACTGAATTTAGAATGTTTTTGTTGTATATTTTCGATTTATTTCCATTTTAATTGTCAATACCTTTTTTCTTTCTGATCAATTTTTCTCATTTCTTGGAGTAGGTTTCTAAACGGCCTAAATAGCATCGTTGGTTTTATTCCTAACTATTGCCATTCTTTTATAGGTATGTGAACCGAATTTTAATTGGAACGATTTTATAAATCTACAGAAATGTATTCATGATACCTTTTGACAAAGATAGCTAAAATTTTCAGATGAACAGCAAATTGAGTATCACGTAAATGAGAGAAAATGGATTTTCGGATTGACAGCAAATTTTTATTGAACAGAAAATTGACTTGAATTATCACTGAAGTATCTCCACCTACCCCAACTTGTCTCATGAGCCCTTGAAATCTCTTTTAAAATATTTCACCACCTTATTATCATTCTTTCTTCACGTCCATCTTGAAAGTACATTGAATGTAGTAGTTCTTTTATGTATGCTATTCTGTTTATAAATATTTGTAAGTTTTAACGCGCGATGTTATCAAATTTGGTGGTCTTTGGTCATTCTCTATATTGTGTGGCTTGTGTTCATTTTTGTGATTTTTAGTTCCCAGTGAGTACATTTAATTTGTTTGGGCTTGCTTCTGTTCATCTTTTCCATCACTTTTTGATGGATTATCATTTGAGTCTTTTTCACTTTGTCGGGTGATATTCTTGTTCTACATACAATGAGATTTTAATCAATATATGCACTTATGAATGCACTGGTTGATTCATGCATTGATTGAATGCAAATAGGCTAATTGACTTTATTACTTGATTTTGCAGCTCACAATGTAATAGTGTTGTAAATATTACATATGATCTGCAGGCACTTCAATGAGATTTTCTCACATTCTAAAATATCCAATGTAGAATACGAATTTGGTTCATTACGGTTATTTCATTTTTATGATGGTAGTTTTACTTTTGGCGATATACTAGTTATTTTATAAGCAAACACACTTAGTGATTAACTGTATTTCCTAAGGGGTCTTATACTTGATCACCATAGTGAATACACGCCGAAAGTTTGTGCGATTACATCTAACTCACGGGATTTTATGAAACAATAAAAAGCTGAGCTTCCCTTTTTTTGTCCTAATTGATATAACGCTGGGTGACTGTATGCCATCGTTTATTTGACCGACTACAAAACCGGTATTGAACTAACGTATATCACGGTTGCCAACTTTTAAACTTGATGGGTGACAAAGTCTTTAACTATTCATTGGCGAAATACTAATTCGAGGAAAATAAATAGACTACTCTGTCGATATCAGCAGAAGTTTGATAATTTCAATTCAAAAAATTAAAGCATACAGATGAATGTAGACCATGCTCCACACTTTCGTTGTAGTGACAGTTGATATAACATTTGAATTGATTAAGAAAATAATGACTATTCACTCTGTGATGGAAAAACAAGGAAGGATTAAACTAAATTGGAATTTTTTATTATAAATTATTTAAATTAATCCCAGCGTGTTAAGAAAATCAAAACAAGATTTTTCTGAACGTTTCGCCGTGTAAGCCACAGCTTCTTCAGCAGATTTATTCGGATTATAACGTTCAGAAAAATCTTGTTTTGATTTTCTTAACACGCTGGGATTAATTTAAATAATTTATAATGAATCAATCTGACTCGGCGCTCAAATTATTCCAGGAAATTCGTAACATATACGGTCTGGAAACCTATAAAATTGGAATTTTATTTGAGAGTCGTTATTATCACTAATACCAGAAAGGATATTTGGAATATATATGAATCATTTAAACGTTATTATGGAGTCTTCATCCATTCTGATCAGTGAACTTGTGTGAGGAACATTTACATGAAACGAAATGTTCGAAAGTCAGTGAGACACTGTTGTATTATTGGTCTTGTGAAATTTATGTACACTAATTCGAGATTTTCAGCCAGTTCATTTGGGAACCAGAGAATGGTTGTTTGAACAAGAAGCCATGCATTATGACTAATTCACTTGGTGATATGCTCATCAGACATTGGTTTTTGAAGTAAGTTAAGGGTCAAATAGGTGGATTCTTATTGGTACATCGTAATCATAAGAAATATATATATAAATATGTATATATATATATATATATATATATATATATATAGATTAACAAGAGTTGGTCTGCAGAGACCTGAGTAGTCACGAGTAGATATCAGTTAGATAACCAGTGGAAAAGCTGAGAGTAACGAACAGCCAATTCATCCTGACTTGGGTATTTTATGTACAGAAATGGCGGTAATATATTGTTTATTTTCATTAGTATGCAGAATATTTGCATTCTCAACCCATGTGCTAGGTCTTTTAAGTGTGCAAATGATAGCCGAATACTCAGTCATATATTGTGTAGTATTGCCGTATAGTGCCCAGCAACACATGTAGCGGTAGAACACTCGCTAACTACCCACCTGATCCAAGTTTCAAACCTTGCCGATGGACTCGTCTAGCCTTATTAAGCCAGTTGTAAGGCTGATTAAGAAAGGGGGTTGTGCAACCAACCTCATTCCCTAAAAATAAAGCCAATGCTACCGAAACTCCATAGTTCTAGGTTAGGGTCCTATGTCCCAAGTGGAGTGTAACCGAATAAGAAGATAAGATTGACATTTACGTTAACACGAACGTAAATCTACTGTTACCGTTGTTATGAAAATAATGATAAATGATATTAGTAATAATTTAATAAACAGAATTACATGTTGGAACTCTCTCCATATCAGTGTGTGAAAGTGAGTGGAACACATGGTATTAAGTTGATAACTTCATCGTATATTGATTTTTCACTTGTCAATCATGCATAAATAAATAATTCCCAGAAATACATTACTGAAAAGAAAACTCGTTATTAGGTGAATTCATTTTCCTAGCTGTGCAGTGGCATTCAAATACAATAGTTTCATGAAAGAGGTTTGAAACAAAGATGATGAGTTGTAATAAACATAGTTGTTAAAGTTAGTCACTGCATCAAAGAAGTTGAATAAGTGTTGTGAGGCTAAAATTTATCGAGTGAGTTGTTATCAGGATGCATATGAAAACGAAGGAAAATATGGAGTTATGCCAGAATTATGAAGAAATGTAAGAGTCATGAGGAATTAGAGAAACAAACAAAAATCAAGTCAGTAGACACCAGCAAGTTTGTTACCATGATAGCAGAAGTGGTTGAATAATCTTCATTTGTATGCATAACTCTGGTCATTCTAACTGAATGCCTAAAGCTTCAGCAATTCAAAGGAGATAACAGCGTTATAGCCTATGACGGGTTACTTTTCACTTTGAAGAAGGCGTTTGTTGGGACCAGTGTTGATAAGTTGTTTGATTATCTCAATCTTTATAGAGCCGCAATTACGACTCTGAATAATAGTGTTCTTTAGCAGTTTTAGATAGGAAACACGTGGAATGACCGATGCACATGGCTCCACAGTAGTAACACGTTAACTGATATATGCACATGTAAGTGGTCAGCTGTGAAACCTTACGCTTAATGCCTCTAAAGACCAGTAGACGACTGGAGAACACTACTGTTAGCGTTGGTGCACAGATTTTTCTTCTCAGATACGATGAAAGTCTTCTCCTAATGAAATCCTATTTCATGTAGTTTCTTTCTGTAACAAGTAATGATTCATTGCTCTGAAATTTTGGTTTGGTATTCTTGCCGGGTAATATTGATGGTCGATATACTATGCATATGAATTAGAAATTGGAATGCACATTTATGAATAAGCATAATGAACCTGAGCGAATGATGCGCTGATGAAAATTTTTTTCACATGGTAGGGTATACTGGAACGTTCCATAAAACAACATCTCAACTACATATATCATATTTCCGTAATATTTTGATTGTAGATTTGATGAGTTAGTTGAAATTAATGAGACGTTATTCCTATCAAAATTTTCGATTACTTTGTTGGTTCTGATAACGCTAACATAGCAAGAACGGCATTGGAATATAAGAACAATGATTTTGATTAAAATTATTAAATTGCGACCACCAACTCATCACCTAAATTTCACAAATACATGATTGATTTTGATTGAGTCAAGTTTATGTAACGACACCTATTTAACTAGTCCACTGGTTAACCAGCCTGTCCCAAGATCTTAAAAGAAGGAGATTGAACGTGCAGGTGGCTGAGGGGCACCATACCTGAAAATTAATCCAGTCGCTACAGAAACTTTAGAGTAATGGAGATTTTAAACCGTAACATCAAAATCCTAATGCGTGATATGAATGCTCGGATGGGAGCAGACAGTACAGGAAGAGAACTGATCATGGATTTAATGGCTCTTCAGGAAACGAGTGAGAACGGAGAAATCTCCTTAGACGCCTGTGCATTCAATGATATAGTGGTGGGAGCTAGCGAGTACAAGAACAAGAATATATGCACAGAGAGATGAATTTCACAAGATGGACATCCAAAAGGCAGACAAATTTCGTCTCAGTCCCAAAAAAGTGTAAACGTAGCATGCATGACACAAAACCATGGGGTGAAACACATTTGCATTCACACCATTATCTAGTTCAAGTAACACTTAATGTCAGGTTGAAAGCCTTCGAAGAAGCTTCAGCTAAACTAAAATTTTCTCCCAACACCAAGAAAATGAAGGTTAGATCTGCAAATAGCAATTTCACTGTAGCTATCAGGAGGAGGTTTGGAACATTATGCAGCACCACTGAGGAAATCCTTGTGAAAGGACACGAGAACCATCTTAGAGTGATGTTGATGGAATCATGTACAGCTGTTTTAAGAAGAAAGATGTGGCAAGGCAAGATTTGGCTTTCAGCAGATACCTGAAAACTAACAGAAGAGAGGGATGATGAAATAGAGAATGAACCAATGCAGAGATAGATAAAAGAGTCAAACTAAATTCATTGTACATCTCACTGAATAAACAAATACAGAAGGGTGGTGTGATACACAAAAGGCAATCCTATGTTGTGCTGACGGTAGAAGCGAAACAGGTCGCAAGTAAGAGAGATCTCACAAGGTAATACCACTTAAACAGGTCGTTTGTGATCGGTGAGGGAGATCAACAGAAAGATAGTGAAATCAACTTAATAACATAAGTGGGTGAAGAAGGAAACGATGGACTGATAAATCCGAAAGGCACTCAAACCAAAAAGCACCTGCAGCCTATCTAGAAATGCTTGCCAGAGTAACAGTAGTCCTCGGACAAAATCGAAATTTGCCAATGATATAAAGATACTGAGGGTCAGCTTCACAACTGCAAAGTGCACCGCACCCTAATCAACCTCATTCGACAACTATATCATTATGCTACATGATATAAAACAGCAAATTTAGAGATGTCATAGAATTGAAGACAGGAATAAGACCAGATTTCCCAATATAACAATGATATTCCTGATTGTGGTAGACCGGAAATCGCACTAGACAGTGATGAAGGAGCAAGAAGACAGAAATACGCTGGGTTGATAAGAAGGCTGCCTGCTTAAATCACTAGGCTACCTGGATAGCCTTTCAACAAAATGCTTGATTTCATCTGGATTTATCATTGTTTTAATTATGCAGTTGTATCAAATGGGCTATACACGTAATTACTCTCTGGTTAAACTTGCTTCCAAGTAAACGCTGTGCAATCCGTCAACACAATAAAGATTGTTTTCAGATTATTACTTCACACGTAAATCCGTTAAGAAGAAATATGCTTTTTGTAACTGAATACGCTGAAAATGTCTGTACATTGTTTTCACATATTGTTTGAAATAAAGCTTCATCATTATCCCTAAAGACATGATAAAATTTGGAATTCGCGAATTATATATGTTTTATTTATGTTTTATGTCACAGAAACTCAAAGATTTGCAGGCGAAACCCAGCGAGTTGGCAGAAGAGGGAGAGGACAGATAACTTCAAATGAACAAGGAGAAGGAATATGTGATGAAGATATATAACTAATCAAAACAAACAGCAGTCTTCATCCAACGGCAGAAATCCGAACTAGGAAGCTTCTTTCAAATGTCTAGAGAGAATCGTTACGGCTACAGGTGACGCAGATGGGGATGTGAGATGCAGGATTAGATGAACAAGACATGCCTTTATTATACTGAAATAAGTGTGAAAATCCACTGTAACCAGCCTTGGATTTTCAACACCAATGTCAAGTGAGTTCAAAGGCTTGGATCACGCCTCAAATAAAAGTTTCCAGAAGAATACACATTTAAAACCAGATGACCAGAAGGAATTTTCAATATGGGACTTTGGTAGACGGTGAACTAACAAAGAACCTACTATTCAACAAATATGCTGAATATAATGGAGACGGATCCGACACACAATGAGGAGAATTTTTCGGTGACCTCACATGGTATGTAGGCCCTCGAGTGGTATTTGAATGTGGGATGACAAGCTTAGTGTTTGTGTGATATTGTCATGAAGGACATCGCTTTGGGAAGAGATGCGACCTTGTGGTTAACCATCGGGCCAGCTAACGAGAATCACAAATAATTGGATGAAGTGGAGACGTTATGTTGAAGCACTGTCTTGTTCGGAACCCAAGCTTGTCGATCGACTAAAGTGTTAGCCACTCTACAAATATCTCGTTAATCCGTTATTCATAATTCCAAGAAATGAAAACTCCTAAAATTTCGGCTATTGAACAACTAAACAGCATAGAAACATATCGGGTATTTTGATATGAAGGCTGATAAGTCATTAGATCATTATAATCCTATATGTTATAGGAGATAGTGTGATCAATTCATCGTCTTACAGTCGTTCCAAAGAAAAGTTCTGCAAACATTGTTAGATTTCCCACTAACTACTGCGTTTGATATCCTATCAAAGCAATCTGAAATTCCTTTAATACAATGTTCACTCGCTGGTGGTATTCGGGGAATAAGAATAAATTAAACTGACTGCAGTCACATCAAGCCAATATAAGGGGTGTATCGGGCGATTTCATACATTTTTCAGTACTCCAACTGGTGACAGAAACCTCTCTATAAACTGCAGAATGTAAATGAGAAGTTTGAAGTAGGTTGTTTGAGAATAGATTGCATGCAAATTCAGTAATTATAAGGTACTAACCGATTCTTCCTTGAATTTTGAATAAATGCTTCTTATCGCTGTTTCCATTTTTGTCTTAAATAACTGTTAAAGTTGCTACTGTGAATGTGAGACAGCTAATGCATATTGAAGTATAAAGCCCTTATGAGCGTACATTTTTGTAAATGATTAGTTTACTGATATGTGGCTGTCCACTATCCTTGTTTAATTGGGAAATTATGGCATAATGCCATCAATGATACATGCGCGAACTGAATGTGATGTATAATGATGTCTACAATTTTGAAGACGCCATAATAACTAACTTTGCACGCTGCATTATTATAACAAAATCCACATCCATTTCCATATATCTTGTTAAAGATATATGTAAGTAAACAGTTTACCAATAGTGTTTGGACTTCTTGGAACACGTTTCATCACCATTCCACATGATTAGTTGTACACGGAAATAACCTATCCATTGCAAGCAATCACCATGATGATTACTTTAAACGACTGTCGAAGATTTGGGGACTACAGTTCTGAGAGTGCAGTTGATTCTGTACGAGAGGGCAACTATCCGAGTAAAATATCTGACTAGTGTTTTAGCTTCAATTAACGTGAATTGTAGTGTTAATGATGAAGGTTTTGAAAGCCGAATAGCATCTTTTTCTTTATATTTTTGTTGAGTTATCCAAATCTAACAAATTGCTTTAAGTGTTAATTTAGGCTCTGTGAACGTTTTTCTTATTAGGATGATGAATTTTGGTACCGTTTTCATGGAGACAAAAATTTCGTCTCAATCATATCTTTCGAGATCATGTAATTATTTTTCATAATCCATTCACAGAAATTTAATGAATTTCTGGATCTTGTCCTTTAATTTACTGAACAGTAATGGTCGACTAGTAAAGGCTATTCTCAAAGATGCAACAGGAAACGTTCTTTTCAGCAACTGTGATATCCTTCTTTTAATGATATCGGAAGCTAAGTCACCTTTGAATTCCAACCTCATGTACAGTATCTTCTTGGGTACGAATAAAAAGTCACATTTAACAGGATTTGACTGTATATTCTTGTCTATAAAACGTGATGGAAATCCAGTTTCTATTAGGATTTTCCTCCAAAGATTTAATTTACCAGCCACAGTATCAAGGCTGCATATTCGCCGAATGCGAGCAGCAAGCGACTAAATTGGGTTTCGTTTTCGATCAATAGCATTTCTTACTATTATTATTTTATGCACTCATACCTAAGATTCAGTTCCCTCAACGGATATAATTTCTTAGGAAAAAACCCATAAATGTTTACGCTTACTGATTAATTGACCGAATCGACTTCAAAAATGCCTCTTTCTGAAGTGGATCGAAGTGAGCTTTTTACAGTTTATCCATGAAAGTTACTCACTATAATTGAATTCGCAATTGGCAAAGTTCACATGTCAGTGTGAAATTTAGAAACTGCATTATTTCAGTGGTTTAAGCTGGTTCTGTCAAATTATTTATCTACGTCAAACATGGTACATCACCAAAGAGCTCGGCAGAAAATGTGCAAAACTTCCATCTGTTGTTTAGATCACGTTGATCTGATTACCAAGAACTACTATTTGTCATGAACAGTATCCACCTACTTACCCCTATCAATGAGTAGTATCCACCATGTGTAACTCAAGCTAATAGTTTCTTCTGAAATGATTTAATTAGTTTTCACATCAGAAGTACACATCTCCCATTTGTCGCACAACAGCTAATTCATTTGTCGATTCAGATTACTTGATCAATAGTGTTTCGAACGCATTTCATTTCAGTTATTAATTAGAAATATTTTTAGAAAAGCGGAAGTTCTCACTTATTTCGCTAAAAACATTAGGATTAGATTACCGAAAGGTAATTGTGAGCAAACATGGGAAAACAATGACGTCGAAAAAATTATCTTATTGTTTATCTTTCTCAAAGTGTTACAGTAAAGAGACGTGAAGATGAGTCAACTGACATGGACACTTTGAGGGCACTAGGTAGTTGCAAGCTGAAACTCATCAAACGGATATATCTAGAACGTCATCAGAACATGTTATTTATGTTATTTTAAGTCATATCAGCGAGAAAAATGGATATCTGTATCTTGAGAAAGTAGTAATATGTCTTGTAGATTTCAGATTGAAAAAATCTTGGTTTCATTCGATAAGCAATACAGTTTTCGTCCTGCTTCAGACATTTATGTCTAAGTACAGCTTCGGTATCTCGATCAGATTGTATTTGCCTGAAACCTGAAAGTGAGCAACACTATGGTAAGGCCTATTACTTTTGTATGAAGCCGCTTTTGTTTATCGGCCAATTGGCATCTCCTGTTGATTGATTCCGCCGGACCAAATTGCTTGGTAGCATTCATTTGGCGTGACATATTAGGGACACTTTGACGATATCGATGAATTAACATCATAATGTTTAGATTCACGATTAGTGGCGGAAGTATTCACAGCCCTTGTGTATCAAGCTGATACTGTTTCGGTGTTTGAAACTATATAGTATGAAGCAGTTCCAAACAAAACGGTATCCGCATCTAGGATTTCACCACTAGTCATTAACAACCAGAATTGCCTCCCAAACGATTCATTATTAATGACTCCTCTACCTCAGTGTTCAGTCGTGTTCATTCTCTTTTTGATTTATTCAGATGAAAAAGGTATATATAAATTCATAGCTGATATTTATACGGTCAGAATTTCGTGCTATTCTGAGCTATCTCACTTAAAAAGGGGAGTGCATTTCTAAGGGTGAAATGTCAGTCTCATGTAAATAGCCGAAAGATAGCAGCATTTTGTCCTGCATAGGTTTATTCGAGATTATTGAGTAAAGTGTTTGATGCAGTCGAAGAAACGAACATGACGCTATATTACTCATCTGATGAATGTTATACAATACTCAATTTTCGGGTATATTTATTCACCATAAGTCACTTCAAAGTACTTAGACATTCAAAGAAAATTCGAATAGTGTGGAAGCTAAGCAAACTTATACGGGGACAATGATCCATTGCTCACATGTGAAAATTAGATCATTATCTCGTTAAACAAAGTGCACTGAATGCATGAGGTGTGTGAATTCGCTTTCCATTGGAAGACTGATAGCAATGATAAAACTCAGTAACGTGGGGTAGATTTCTCATATGGCGGGCCATGAGTTACTTTCAGTCTACGAGAGCTGGTGAGATATCTCAGCTTAGCAAATCAACGTATGTTGGACGGGATAGGAACCGTAATCTAACTGACTTAAAGTGCACTGCTAACCTGTTAACAATAATGGTATCTGATGACCAATCACAGCTTCTCAGTTTCCTCATCAGGAACTCACCCGAAGAATGCCTGACTGAGTGAAAGTCACATAGTGTCAATTAACTGAAAACTTTTCCGACTTTAGTTTTCAACTGACAAAATGAGCACTGGTTTGTTTGACTACTGTTTGAGCTTAGCTTCTGATTATGGTCGACCAGCGTAAAACCTTTGTGATGCATTTAATCACTACACGTGAATACAAATAGCTGAGGAAAATTATTACTAGAATTGAATCAAAACTTGTAGTTATCTAGCCAGTGTTTATCTCACGGACTTTCCCATTTTCTTGTTAAGTCAGGAAAACTGTCTTAGCATTAGCTGCGTAGAATTCTCATATGATTTTCACCGTGACAGTCGTGCAAAGGTGTGTTCCGCATTTCGACTGCAATCACAAATGCCGTTACCACCGTAGATTTTGTTAAGTTCAGTAATTACTCACGCGTTATGGTGGTCAGTACAGTATGTTTATTTTCATGCATCTCTGGATTTATT
Source organism: Trichobilharzia regenti (assembly GCA_944472135.2). Classification (NCBI taxonomy): domain Eukaryota; kingdom Metazoa; phylum Platyhelminthes; class Trematoda; order Strigeidida; family Schistosomatidae; genus Trichobilharzia; species Trichobilharzia regenti. The sequence goes on along the minus strand of OX235264.1, from coordinate 43,007,907 downwards.
TTCAAACTGGATGTTTGTTTAAAAATCAGCTTGATTTTCATATCTCTACAGAAGCCTTATGTAAGTCCTGCTATTAAATACATTGAAATCTGAAAATGATTATACATTCATTACTGATTCTTTGGTACTAAATAAAGGGTACAATTCTGTTCACTTCTTTCAGTGTGTGACAAGCTGTGTAATTGATCAAGTTAAATTCAAAATGGCGTTTTGAAACTGATTTCTTTGCAAACATCAACTGAAAAAAACTATAGATATTCTCATGGAGAACTGCTCATAACTGGCCACACTAATACGCATTGCTTCGGTTGATGAAACATAATTTTTCTTCACAATTCGTTGCGAACATATTCAAACCGTCCATACCAAACAGAAGGTTGAAGAACATCAGAGGAAAGACAAAATGTTGAACACTTCCTATTTGTCCCCTGAATTACATAGCCTGTGCGAAGTACATTTGTGACCCTGATGATTCATAACCAGCCTTATACTTTGTCAAGATTCTACGCAATACTGTAGGCAAAGCAATCAACTGCTGTTTGAGATTTTCCCTATGTAAATTTATTCAAACACTCAGGCTATTTGAATACTGTATACTCGTGAATTTCAAAATATGCCTTGCGTTACTTTAGATTTATGACTGACGTTTATATGCTTATGTTGTAGTAGGTGGGAGCATGATAAGTAGTAGCATAGAAACTGAGTGAAATGCACGTAAATTATGAAATCGCGTTTCAGATTTATTCGTACACCACGTATAATCGTAGAATGAATCAACCGTGTGATCCATTCTCTAAATAGTTATTATTCATTTAAACGTTCTTATCACTGGTAAGGAAACTAAGTATTTCTTCGAAGTATCTTTCTAGTCAGTAGTAGGGAAGAAATATGGAGAAAGAGAGCCTAGATTCATGTGCTGCAATTGATGCAATCTCTGTGTATACATATCCGCCTTCAATTAGCTTTAATTTCTCGTCAAAAACTAGAGTGTTTTGGGAATGCAGGTGGAAAAAGGAAACAGAGACAGGGGGTTTATCTCATTACACGAAATTCAAAAGTTAAAAGTGAAATACTGATCTGAAAATTTCCACACAGCACCCTGGGGAAGTTACTCAATGAGTTGAATCCAGCTACAAACAAATAATATTTTATTTTTTTTTTTTTTTTTTTTATTTTATGGTTACAGCTTGATTCCACACCGTATTTTTGTACAAGTGTGGAATTTTCAGCGTGGATATCGGTAGCCCGAAATTCGCAGGCCAACCATAGATATCAGATGTGCGTCGGCGTGGGCTCGAACCCCGGACCATGTGCATTGTCGGCGAGAGTCCTAACCACTGTGCCACCGACGCACGAAGAGTTAAGTATGATAAAACCATTACCAAAAAGCCTGTGAACGTTATATACATGTGGAAACTGTTCGCTGTGGACTGAATCCTAGTAACGTGAAGATGTTTGAGTCGCTAGATTTTATCTGCTTCAGTCTTTTGTTTTCTATTTAAGAAATTATGATCTTTCCTAATGCGCAATACGTCGATCTCCTCACCTTATAATGAAGATAAAAATGATAATAAAAGTAATGGTAATAATTCTGTTATTAATAATATTATACGCTAATAGCTGTTGTTAACCAGTACCTTTGAACTTTCTCCCCAATGTAGTGAAGCAAAGTGAGTCGTATTTCGCTTTACTGTTTGTTTTTATTTCTGTAATTTAGAAGTTCTCATTTTGCAACAAGAGATATTTAAGCGGACTTACTTTCCAGTATCTCTTTCTTCTATAGTAATGAGTCCCAAGGATACTTTTACACAGTCATCTACTCACAGCTACTTTAAAAGTTAATTTTAACCTTGTACGTTTGACTTCCTACTACTACTGTGTACTTCGCATATCTTTGTAGGTACAGTAGGACCGTATTTTATTGATGCCATTTATCAATGAAAGTTTTTCATAAATCTGTCAGTTAGAAGAGTGGTAATAAGGTATAATAAAGGGGAAAAGCTAGTTGTCTAACTGACGGTTTAGGTCCTGTATAGTCCCATACCATTTCGTTTCGGAGATTTAGAGATAAATTCCATGATCTTTAATGAAGTGACTGTAGTGAATTTGGAAGTGACATTCAGCGGAATCATTGCCTTATCGATGATGTTTTTATCTCAGTTTTTCTACGATTTCGTGGGTATCATTCAAGTCATCTTGAAACATTTTTAGCTGGAGAAACTTTGGTGTGTCTGTCAGTCATTTTAATCCTTCTTGAAATGCTGTATTACATATGTCTAATTATGCATGAACTGGTATGTCCCGCTAATGAGATTTAGGTAGCCCATACAATCTAGATGTATATGCTCATACGCGCCAATGATATTCAAATATTTTAGAAGATATGTTTTATTCAGAATGTCGAATAACTCTTATTACATTTTCTGTGCACCACCTTTACCTCCGGATGGTTTCTGGAGTTTTGATTATCCCATGCAGTTCTGTTTAACTTGTCGATGTAGTTAGCTGTACTTAATAATGGGACTCAAGTCGACAACCTGGTCTCTTTACACAGTAACTTTGGTTGGAAGAGATTCTCTTTCAAGCATCATTAAGTGGATTCCTAAGTATAAGCGCCTTCATTCTTGATTAAATCATTTACGTAAAGTATTAGAAATTATGCACAGAAATATTATTTGTTTGTTTTATGTCAGTTTGGTGACACTGTGGTCGCTCAATGTCCGGTCAGCTATGTATGTATTCATGTGTAGCTACAAATAAGGACATACAGTGCAGTAATTTATTTACTACGAATCCTTAGTTTATAATAATCGTTTACTGGTTTTTATTTTCCTTGTAAATATTTCCTTTCTGATAGGCGCAAGTGAGTACTCTCCTTATGAGCAGTTTACCAAAGTTAAAGGACTAATCGGAGACAGTGCTGTCAATTCAGGATACTGTTATCCCAAAAACAAACTACAAGTAAATTGTTCTACCACCTTTACTTTGGAGTATGCAGCGAAATATCTTGCAAATGCTCTCAGTTTTTGATGATTAATCCAAAACGTTTACAACAAATAGCACGTGCTCCAATTAAAATGTATGACGAAATGTTTTCCTCATAGATGTGGTCACCGCTGCTTATTACTTTGAAATTGATGAAACATACACTGAAGAATAAATAGACAAAACTTCTTGATTATTTTTGCATCAAACATCCCAAGAGGATGATTAACAAAATATGAGATAGGCTTGCATATGTTATGCAAACAGGTATTTCAAAGTCTGGAAATAATCTACTGTTATGTGACCACTGCATTAACATTACTTCAAGGAAGTGTACTAAAAAAAGAATTATAAACAATGGAATGGGCAACGAACAATCTGAATTTCTCAAGTTCTAAATCTCTCACGAATACATATTATTTGAAACTTTCGTCGTAATGCTAAACTTCCTAATTTCATACAGAAATGTGACAGATGACACAACTTCTATAATAATCTCCCTCATTGAATTTCACTAACAGGTTCTGATTCTGAACTATGCATATGTAAAGTGATATACGTTAATGGTATTATGGCGATTTGCAACCTATTAGCAGACAGATTAGTTCGCATATTCAACAGCTCCTTTTATACATGGCAGTATTTTCCATTATAATTTCTTGTTGGTTGTAGTAGAGTGAACCCGTATTATTCGCTTCATGATGTTTCAGAAACAATTTATTTTTCTTAATCACGTTTGCATTCATGATTCAAGTAAAGTGTTTTCATCCCCCTTTTCAACTTTAAAATTTCCTCCTTCTTAAGTATTTTATTGACGTTCTACTTACCTTTGAAATTGCTTTCTTTCGTGCGCCTCACATTAGTTTGTGAATACACACACATAGAATATACCCCCAAGTTGTTTTGTTCAATATTCATATTGCAGTATTCCTGTGTTTTTGACAAGATTATTTAGAGTGACAGGCTAATAAGCACCTAAGTAAACGAAATGTGCAACCTGTGAATCAATTTTTCTTATTTTCGCAACACTTTCGGCCTGAGATTGGCTTGCATTTTTGATTTATTTTGAAAAAACAAACCCACAATATCTCGTTTCATTCTGCTTTAATTAAGAAATATTTAGTGTCTGAAAGATTTCTGCAAGACTCATTTAACATGGTTCTCACCACGGTCAAAAATAGTTAACAGATGGCGAATATGAGGCAGTGGATTAATTACTTACCAAATTTTACATTCATTCAGATGACTTAGGTAAGTGAAAATTTTGAAACATAATACACATACAGACTTATCAGGAAACTAGACGATCAAGGGTCGTCAAAGTTAGAGAAAGGAATCTCAGTTATTTTTTAAATCAAAAGTTATATATTAGCACAAACAAAATTCTGTTTCCATTGTTTGTTTAAAAACGGAACAATTGCTGTTACGTTAACGTTCTTTTAGTTCGATTATTTGAATGCTGGAGAAACATCAAATTTCGTGAATGAAAAATGGCTAAGAATTCATGCAAGACTACTCGGTATAAATGAATTTTTTCTGTCATTTCTTCAATAAATTACACTCCTCAAAAGCTGAATAATATCCGACATTCATCTAATGTCCGCTTATTTTTTGTCATTGACGATTAGGATCCTACAAGGCTGTCCCGATCAGGAGATATATTGATTCCTCATTTTTAATGTGGATAAAATAACTGGAAGAATGTTCAATGTTTAAATGCAGTCACCGATTCCCAATCTAGAGGGTTCATAATTTCTGCCTTTTGAATAAGTGAATAGAATGCGATGTCATCAGATGTCACATGTGGGTATACCGGCAAATTTAAATATTGGAATTACAAAGTAGCAGGAAAAGTAAACAGCTATCAGGAGCATGTAGATAACATTCTGAACAAAACAAATCTATAATAGCTACATGACCACAGTGGGAACAGTGATTCAAAAGAATTTAAATTTTCGCACATATAAAGTTGTAATAAACACTCAAATAGTACTAAACTCTCAGTAGACAAAAGTCTTTAATTTTTTTCAACTTGATATGAATTACAAGAGGCTTAGAGACGCAGGGATAGAACGAATTACAGGTGTGAACAAAATGAGCATGGAAACAAATTGAAACCAAAATTTTCAACTTGAAATGTAAGTTAGGAGGTGTGAATATAGGTTACAAGAGGCATAGAAACAAAAAAATTACACAGGATTAGAATATAATTGTAAAATAGCTAATTTTAAACGAATTATAAATATGAGCAGAAAAAGCATAGGAACAAACTTAAACAAACGATTTTATAATTGAAAGAATAGGATGAATTGAATGAAGGCAAAGAGAGAAAATTACACACACAGATAACAAAACAAAAACTGAAGGGGACATACCGAACTAAGTCCATGGTAGTTGCAAAGGCTGGACTAGTTTCTTTCGAACACACAGCTCCGGCTTTTTGATGCATATGGCGGGAGCTTCCGCAGTACAAAGAAGCCGGAAACACACTGCCTTTGGTAGATTTTTGTTTACTTTGTAAATGACTCTAAATGATGAGTCGGTTGAGATTCTGTGACAGGTTTTGATGAGATGTTCAGTTACTGCACTTCTGACTGAACCATTGCCTCCTCTTTGCAGTCTATAAATTTGACACAATCTGAAATAGTCGAATCCTTTTAGATTTAAAGTTTTAATATCATAAAACTAAGGATTTTTCAAGAAAACGAGGTGGTGATATCTGTTGTTGTTTTATTTCCCTAAAGAGTTCTGCATAATAGAATGTACTCACCACTCTGGTTGTTTTCATCACTGATGTTCCTTGTCATTCAAGTGAAATGGTGTAAGTTATTTTCTTATCTGTCGCAGTATTAAACCAGGTAAACTACCGGGTATGGCCTCGACAACTTCCTACTCGTTGATTCAGAGTGAATGCATATTTTAATCTCAAGTTAATACACCTTGATACAAGATGTTTGGGAATATCATCTGTTGAAATGAATGAAAAAAGAACTTCAAACAGAATTCCCTTAATAGAAAACCTACTATGACCGTCAAATAAATAAATTCAGAACAGTTATCTCCTGATCAAGAAATACTTACAAAATGGTGAGTAGCTTTCTCAGTTTAGGTAAAATTCGTTGAAGCTAACTGAGTTGAATTCATTCTTATATGGAGGATCCAAACGTCTGAGACTAAATGACAAGCGGTAGATAAGATGTGAACATCGAAACATGGGCAATCACATAGGGTAACATTACACAACGGGAGGTCGAACATAGCGGTTTGCTAATGAATTCATGGAAAGTGATAACTAAAATCCTCTTGGATGAACATAAACATAAATTTCCAAACATTTAATTCAGAAAAATTTTAGTGAATTTTAGAGAAATATTTGAAAAATCACGTGAAATCAGCCAGTGAAAGAAAAATATCAGATGGAATAGTGTGTCTAGCAGCTGCAGAATTGTAACTAAAAATAACCTATAGGCGAACATTATGGTTTCCGTATAAATCCTCTGCTTTACTCTATCATATATTACTTTAAATATATATTCCACTAGTGGATTAATACACGTAACTATCTGAAGCGTGTTCACCTTATTACATTGTCTATCAACATTGGATGATAATCTATCCACCTAATTATGACAAACTTAATTTAAGAATTTTGTTCAATGTCATTCCTTCAGTTGCTGAGTGTACGTAGAATCTGAATTTTGATTCTGTTATTTCCATGCTGAATTGAAAGAGCATTTCTTGTTCATTTATTATGAAATAATGTTTGGAATACCACTAAGAATATACGTTTGTGTGTGATTTACAAAGAGAGACCTTTAATTGATTATTCTAATGTATTTTGCTCTAAATGTATCAATTAGTATCTTGTCATCTGAAATTTGCTCATATGAATGTGACAATCACATTTTGCAGATGTTAATGTATATATGGTTTTACAATTGGTGGATGGTGGCTAGCAGTGGAATCCAGGATGCGCATTTCGTCCTATTTAGGACTCGTCAGCTGGATGTACCTGCATTTCTCAGTGAGTGATGATGTTCCCACCGAGGCTCGAACCCAGTACCCATAGTTTCAAACGCCAAAGCGTTATCCACTAAACCACTTGGGCCACGAGAGCCACCTCTTGTGCAACGGGTCATATTAATTATTGAATTGAATTTTTGATTTTCCCGTCGATTGATTGGACATCGTCGAAGCATCTGCACAAGAAGCCGACATGTCAACCTAAGACCGAGCACTTCGGTCCAGTCAATCGACGGGAAAATCAAAAATTCAATTCAATAATTAATATGACCCGTTGCACAAGAGGTGGCTCTCGTGGCCCAAGTGGTCTAGTGGATAACGCTTTGGCGTTTGAAACTATGGGTACTGGGTTCGAGCCTCGGTGGGAACATCATCACTCACTGAGAAATGCAGGTACATCCAGCTGACGAGTCCCAAATAGGACGAAATGCGCATCCTGGATTCCACTGCTAGCCACCATCCACCAATTGTATACAAATCAAATCCCCAGACATCGTCGAAGCATCTGCACAAGAAGCCGACATGTCAACCTGAGACCGAGCACTTCGGTCCAATCAATCGACGGGAAAATCGAAAATTCAATTCAATATATATGGTTTTTATTACTTTATTGGCTTTTATCTAGCGAACGTCGGATGTATACAATTCTGCTTTTCAACCCTATCATCCCCTGTAAGGTACACCGGTGAAAATGTAAAAATGAGGTTGAAGTGATGCATACTGTTTTGTCTCCACTAAACCGTAATTTTTATCACCCCGTTATAGTAACGAAAAATTGAATTTTGGATAGTCAAAATTCTCTAAATTCAAACCTTAGTGCAGCAGCTGTATTTTAAGTACTGAGAGACATCCCTCGGAAATATTTTATCGTAAAATATGGGTTAGTCGCTTGCAAACTGTTGATCTATTTTTTCAGCTTAAAATTTGCCTTTGTAAAAAGTAACAATACTTAAGAGGGAAATCGAACTACATAATTAAATTCAGGGCATAAAGACATTGTTAAACTTTTCACGAATATTGTGATAAGGGATTTGTTTCTCTGTATTTCGCTTGAAACTGAAAAGTCTCTTCATATTGATCATTTATTCTTAATGTATGTACGTCACAATGCTAGGCTCCAAATTCATGGATATGAAGACTTATCCACTTATGTATGTTTCTACAAATTAAAGATTCATGAGTAGACAGTGCACGATAATTAATAAAATAACAGTATGTGTTTCACTGATTACTGCGAATTATCAAAGATTTCACAAGCATATGTGTGTATGACTTATAGATGCACATGAAAACAATATAACAGTACATAGAAATTGGAAACATGAAACTCAGATAGTTCCCTAAATCTATGATTAACATACAAGTGTTCTCCACAATATAGTTGCTTCCGGTGAGTTGGTGAATGTCCCGAAAATATTTCAGACAGCGTCTTCGACAGTTATTGTAGCTTATGCAATTCAACCAAGGGGTGTTGGGTGACATAATTGTCCTTTTTACTAAGAGGATGTATACATATTACCGAAATGAACCAGTCTTCTAGTCAGGTAAAGCAGTGACTCAGTTACTGACAATTCTTCCGGAAGTGTAGGTTTGATCTATCAAACAAAGATCAAGTCCAACCGTTAAGAAATATAAACACAGTAGAAATCAGGTACTCTCATTTAGTCCTCTCGAGCGGGATCTATGAATGTTATAGCCCTATCAAATTTACCAATATTCAAGAAATCGAACACCACTTTTAGCATTTCAAAATCGAATTACCATTTAATAACACTTGACGCACTGCGATCTTGATGAATGTTAGATGAATGTGATAGGTTGGTGGACATTAGTATGTTATACACGTATTGGATATTGATGTGATCTTAATTATTCATACAACTCAAATATCACTATAGCAAGTGCTTTCTCTTTTCAACTCTGGGTATAAGAAGATTCTCACACAAAACTACTCTAGCCAACCGTAAATTTAGAAAAGCTTTGCATCTAGCTAATATAATTTACAGCACTTCGAATGGATCTGTTCTCTGTCTATACCTGAAGGTAGTGAACTATCGTATCCAGTAGACTTCCCCAATCAGATTCGCTGTTGTTAGGCCGAGCTTCTTTGTGAACCACTTCGTCTTTTCCATATCACTATTAATACCGCCAATGTGTCTAATTTTATTGCATATATTTGTCGAAATTTGTTTACACTATCAAGTAATCTACTAAATGTGGATAATAAGTTATTGGAATAATTCAAAAAACGATGGACTAATGTTAAGTATATTGTCCACAGGTCTATTTCGTACACGCACAACAGGAAGTGAGTAGCGATTCAAATTTTATTGATATAAGTATAACGCTTGGGCACTGTGGTAGAGTGTAACTGTATTATAGATTAGATTTTATTTTATAAATCTCACAATGTTATACAGTAATATTAACGGTTGACGTTTCGAGCACAAACTATTGCTCATAATGAAAATCTAATGTAATATGATATCCCAGGTCAGAAATCAACATGTGCTGAGTAGGAATGTTACGGAAGGCCACAGAGATAAGGAATAGAAGTGAAGGAGAAATGGTGTGATGACAAGAAAACCATTGTATCCCAGTCATAATTTGCATGGTATACATTGTTCGCAAATGGTTCACTCAAACACTGTAGTTGACATACGTTTTAATTGTCTGTCTGTACTGAAATGTCATTAGCTGTGCAGAAAGAATAGTTTCTCACTCACCTACCTGCCCACGTCAGGTTGACTTTTGTTAGATTGATATTTGTTATGCAACCTATCCTTTTCCCCTTGGCACCTAAGGAATTGAATGTAGAACTTCAGTCATCTTAGATCACAAACCATATTAGACAGGTGGTCACTGTTTATTTTTTTTTAATTTTTTTTTATTTTATGGTTACAGCTTGATTCCACACCGTATTTTTGGTACAAGTATGGAATTTTCAGCGTGGATATCGGTAGCCCAAAAGTCGCAGGCCGACCATAGATATCAGGTGTGCGTCGGCTCGAACCCCGGACCATGTGCATGGTCGGCGAGAGACCTAACCAGAGTTCAGCAGTCCACCTGTTTACATCACAAACAATAAAATCACTATCCAATTATCTCTAGTATAAAGGAAGATTGAATCCTGTCTTGTTCAGTCAGTAGTACTACGTGTTTACTTCGAGAACTTACAAAAGGAGACTCTGTGCAATTTCACACCTCGTGGGTATAAATCGCATCACTTGGTTTTAGTCACACAATATGTGTACATCTCAATGTCTTTTCTTTTAATCGGCCCTTGTAAAAGCAGTTTCCATTTTTCCTGATTCATCATGAACTCATGAATAACCAATATTCTTTAATTAAAGAAGGCACATCATATGTATACTGGCACCATTTAATTCATCAATGCAAGGTGAATCTTACCAGATGCATTCGAACCTTTTATTGCTGTAAATTACAGTAAATGACATTCAGTGATTGGAATTACATAGGCTACTTATATCACGTATTTCAATTTTAGTAATCCTGCTATATTCAATAATCATGTCGCCTGAAATATATTTTGAATTAACAAAGAGGATGATTATGCGTAACTCATGTTACCATTGGACACCGTCTTCCAGATAAAATGAAAAACTGGCAGAAGAAGCGTTGAATATACAAAACAGACGTTTCACGTGTCCGAATTTCCCAAAATATTAACCAAATAGACTTTGGAATTGTTAAAAATTAGAAACGATTACATGTGGGGTTTTGAAAAAGTTGCTAAGCTTTCACTGGCATATTCTAACTGAATTATATCCTTATTGTTTCATTTAGTTCTTAAAAGAACATATAACTTCAGCTTCACGTGTAAACTGCGTTCGGTTCTCCGTTAACGTTTTCACCTGGCTCCACGTCCGCCCACATGCTTTCATTTCCTCTTCGCACGACCTCCTCCACGTCGACATTGCACCCACGACAACTCGCCGCTTCTCGTTTGGGTTCCACACGAGCAATGGCCTGGCCTGTGATGTCACTTAATGGTTTTCTAAGAGCATGACCAATGCAATCCACCTCCGTTCCTACCTGCATATTCGTTGCACAGTCGGTTCATAGTTGATTCGCTACCAGGGATTCCTGTTGCTAATTTTTTCTGGCTGGCCATCTAATCTTGAGCAGTATTAAGCGAAGACAGTTGTTGATGAGGGTCTGTAGTTTGTTTGAGGTGCTTTTCATAACGCGGCGCCAAGTCTCTGATCCATATAGTAGAACTGATTTCATACTGGAATTGAAAATCTGGATCTTATTTTTTATAGAGTACTGTTGATTTCCACAGAGACTTGAGAGAAATGAAAGCTTGCCTAACTTTCCCTATCCTCGCTTTAATATCCTCGTCAATTTCGTCTCTAGTTAAAACAATGCTTCCCAAGTAGGTAAATGAGGTTGCTACTTTTAGATCACTCCCATTTTTGCTGATTGTTGTCTTGTCTGTTGCCGTTGCTGCTGCTGCTGTTGACCAAGAATCTTCATCTTTACCTCTATTTTCTCCATGTTCATCTGAACTCCTTCCTATCCATGATGCTTCTTCTGTCAACTTGTTGCTTTTCACTTACGTTTCTCCCGGTTTGTGGGTTACTAGACAAATATCATCGGTGAAGTCCAGAACCTCCGAATTTTGTGTGGCTTCATTTTACGCCTGTTTCCTCGTTGCGCGCTGTCTGTCGCATTATTGTATCTACCGCCCTTAGTCAGGAAAATCATTAGAGATAGTAAGCAGCCTTGTCTTCACTTCGGAGGATTCAGTGAGTTTCCTGTTGTGGATTAATTCGCATGTAGCACTATCGTACAACTGTTGGACGATAAGTATAATTGTTGGTAGCACCCCGTAGTAGTGAAGTGGTTTCCAAATCACATATCGATTGATAGTGTCGAAGGCCTTTTCAAAATCGATAAAGTTGAGATAGAGAGCTAACCTCCATTCCAAGCTCTCTTCACTGATGATCCGTAATGTTGCGATTTCATCGATACATGACTTGTTCCTCCTGAATCCAGCCTGTTTCTCCTGACGTTGTTTATCCACGGTGTATTTGATTCTCTCCAGGATGATGTGGCTTATTATTTTGCTTGGGATGGACAGGAGCATAATACCATGCCAATTCCTGCATTGACTCGAGCCTTCATTCGTTGGCAGTCTGAATAGGTAGCTTTTCCTCCAGTCCACAAATATCTTGCTCTCTTTCCACACCTTCTTCAGTAGTGGTGTCATCAAGTCTGCTGATATCTTGGAGCCTATTTTCAATGTCTCTGCTGCGATCCAGTCTGGCCCTTCTGCCTCCCTGGGTTTTTGCATTTTTATACCCTTCGGGAGGGTCAGTGTCCACTGGTAGTTCTGATTCCGCTATTTGGTACTATTTGGCTCTTTGCAGGTAGCAGTCGATGAAGAGGTCTTTTGAAGTGTGCAGCCCAGTTCTTCACTTTCCATGACTCTCTGGTGATGAAATTTCCATTGACATCCTTCACTGGCCTTATTTATGTTGATCTCCCCAATAAGAACCTAGTTATTTTGTAGGGTATTACAAGCTCCGCTTTGCCTGCATTGAAGCTTGTCCTGCCTCACTTGCCATAATTTCATAATATTGTCTTTTGTCTTCCCTGGCACTCTTCTTTACACTTTTGTTCAGTGTACTGGAGAGTGCATACAACCCCCCCTGTTTTGTTGCTCGTCGATACACTGGATAATATTTCGTTTCACCATCATTCTCCCTTCCATTAGTCGCCATATGTCCGTAGTGAGCCTCTGTTTGTCCTATCTCTTCTTTCTGCCTACGTCTTCCATGCAAGTTTGACTTTACACCGCTTTGATTCTGTTCCAGTACACTTTAACGCTGATCTTCTTGCTGGTGTTGGTTTGAGTCTACAACATTTTCCTTATGATTGCAGAGAAGATATCCTTTGTATCCTGATCCTTCTGGTTTTGAACTTGGCTTGACATCTGTCTGTAGCCCCTGTTTCTTTGAAACCTTTTAATTTGATTCGGATTGTCCCTTGTAAGACATAGTGGTCTGAGACGACGTCTACTCCTTTTCTTTCCTTTGTGTCCAGTAAGCTGCGTCTCCACTTCCTTGCGCAGCATTGAGACGAAGTCAGTTTGGTTGTTGGTTTGTCCGTCTGGTGACACCCAAGTAGCGTTGTGGATATCTTTGTGCTTGTATACGCTACCACCAGTCACTAGTTCATTGAAGGTACAGAAGTCAGAGAAGAGTTCTCCGTTTTCATTCATCAATCCAACTTATGTACTCGCCAATGCAGTATGGACACACGTTACTACTCTTTGACAACTTGTGGCAAATAAATCAGTTTCATCGCTGAGATATTTTAATTGTTTATTTGTGAGATTGACGAAAACTAACTATGACTGCTACTATTGTAAACCTTATCTGTCCAATAATAACAACACATAAACCCTTTCAAATACCGTTTACACAGCTACTTATTTAAATACTTTCATTTTGCTACAAAATAACACCAATTTGATAGCCAATGAAAGCATCAAACAACCAGATAATTTCTTCCTTCTATATACACACTATTCATCACAGATCAACTCACCAGGTTTTAAATCCATCACCTTTATTGTACGAGGCAAACATACCTGCAACCTGGCTGAAACAACCTGAGAATATGCCTACAAAACTGCACATAATTTTGCTCACTGTAATTCTGATACAGAATAACTATTGTGCCGTATGAAACCATCAATTTATGCTTAAATGTGCACTATATCCTGCAACTCAGTCGGAAGTCACTTTTCTGAGTATATTTTACAGTGTTAACCACGTCTTTACCTATTAATTTTTTCGTTTTTCGTTCTCCTTAAGAAGGCTTTAGTTTCAATTATTTCAACTTTAATATCTCGGATTCATGTAGAAGAGTTACGTAAGTTGTAGTTTTCAATCTACAATGGAACATAAATCACCATAAGGTCCATATACATGATGGATAACTTACAATATGAAATGATTCAATCTATTAGTCCCTTTGCTTAATTTGAATGAGACATTTTATGACAAATTTCGCTAGATGATATCATTTTGTAGTGGACTACTAGACCTATTTAAATATGATTGGTCATTAGTATGTACTTTTGTTTTTTATATAACTGAGTAATTGTCATCAGCTTTATTTTATTATTGCTAACCATTTAAGTTGTAAAGCGGTTGTAAAGAAACTACGAGATGACATCATCTCCCGAAATATGCGATGAGTATTAAGAATTATTCTCAATCTATTTAGTCATAGTTATGTGGAATCCGCTTATTCATGACTCATAGAAATGTTAGTAACCATATTCATTTGCAAGAGTATTTATGGGGAAACTTGATATAATCTTGGCAACTTTTCTAGTTTTCTCCAGAGTTACCTTCTGGTTCAGCTTGCATTTGGTAAAACTGACATTATGGTTTGAAAACAGTGTATTTTGTTCCGTTTCCACATAGACCTGAAGTATTACACTATCGATGAATACAGCCACAATCCTTCTTGGAGAGTGGAATTTTTTTCGCCGTCTACAAAATGCACATTTATATAGAGTTTCTGTTATGTATTCACGACTAAAATAGTTCTATTTTTAAATTCATTTCTCTTTCAATATATTGTAGCTATTCCATGACATTCAAAGAAACCACTGGAATGACTTCAAAATGATTTTCAAACCTCGACAACAATTCTATCCACAAGTTATGTCAAATACAGTTCACAGTCACACATTGTGATATAACGTTTATAAAGTAACCAATCTGAGCAGTATCATTCATCACAAAATAAAATCAAACAGAGAATTGCTTCCTTCTGTATACACACTATTCATCATCAATCAATTCACCAGGTTTCGAATCCATCACCTTTATTGTACGAGGCAAACATACCTGCAACCTGGCTCAAACAACCTGAGAATATGCCTACAAAACTGCACATAATTTTGCTCACTGTAATTCTGATACAGAATAACTAATGTGCCTTATGAAGCCATCGGTTTATGCTTAAATGTGCACTATATCCTGCAACTCAGTCGGAAGTCACTTTTCTGAGTATATTTTACAGTGTTAACTACGTCTTTACCTATTGCTTTTGTCATCCTTGGTTTTCCTTGAAAAGGCTTTAATTTTGTTGTCTTCGATATTTCGGATTCATGTAGATCTCTTAGGTATGTTTGTGTTTTCAAATCTACTTGCTTACATAAAACAGCATTATGTTTACATAAATGTTGGATAAGTTCAACAATATAAAATGTCTGTTAAGAATTATTCTCAATCTATATAGTCACAGTTATGTGGAATCCGCTTATGCATGACTCATAGAAATGTTAGTAACCATATTCATTTGCAAGAGTATTTATGGGGAAACTTGATATAATCTTGGCAACTTTTCTAGTTTTCTCCAGAGTTACCTACTGATTCAGCTTGCGTTTGATAAAGCTGACATGGTGGTTAGAACACAATGGATTTTATTCTGTATAAACACCATTCATCACCAGTCAACTCACCAGGTTTCAAATCCATCACAGCTACAACCTCACTAAAACAACTTGAGAATGTGCCTACAAAATTGCACATTATTTCTCTAACGCTTATTCTCATACAGGTTAACTGTTGTGCCGAATGAAGCCATCGATTTATGCTTAAATGTGCACTATATCCTGCAACTCAGTCGGAAGTCACTTTTCTGAGTATATTTTACAGCGTTAACCACGTCTTTACCTATTGCTTTTGTCATCCTTGGTTGTCCTTGAAAAGGCTCTTCCTTTAATTTTGTTGACTTCGATATTTTGTATTCATATAGAAATCTTAAGTATGTTTCTGTTTATTACATTATCGATAAATACAGTCACAATCCTACTTAGCGAGTGAAATTGTTTCGTCGTCTACATGATGCACATTTCAGTAGAGTTTCTATCAATTAATGACGAGTGAAATCGTCTTTATTTTTAATTCTTCGCCTTTCATTATACAGTAATAAGAATAAGCCACATTAACGCAGTATATTTCTAAATAACCGAATAACATCAATTTGATTCTCATATCAGCAATATTTGACATCGACAAGTGAAATTCCCTCTTTGTATGAGGTGTGCACGTCTCGTTTTTTGCTTGCCGACATATATACCAATAAATTAACAACAAAACTGTCCGCTAGGAATTCGATTCATATATAATACCGGTTGAACTAAGTAAGGGAGGAAAATAAACCAACTTACATGTCGTCATAAAATATCCAGTAAAATGAGTTATTTCTGTGTAATGTATATATATGGAGATGATTCAATATTTTCATGAGTTCTTTCTGCCCGTCTTTCATCTTCACTTATTTGTCGTTGTATCTGAATATTATGAAAGCTTGTTCTTACATTTTGCTTTGATTTCATGATTTTCACTCAACACTCAACATTTTCTGAAATTTTTAATTTCTCAGGTAAATTAGGTATGAATAATAATTGAATACTAAATCAGTAACAAATAATTTCACCTCTCTGTGAATATCATTCATGATATAAGTATTTTACATAAGAAGGAATGATGATGGAAGAAATTAGTGAATTTTTTCGTTCCGTTATTCCGATAATGAGCAAACAAAATATACCCGACATTGCTTTCTCCACGAGCGTGAATATCTCTTTCTACCGATTTCATTGGTGCATTGTGTCACAGTAGAGGAAAAAGTAAGTCAATGTTCATTCTGTTGGCTGCGATCAGCCTGAGTTTAAATTGGCATAAATTAATGCATTCAGCAATGTTCTCTGCAAGCACTTTATTGAAACACTTCATATAATATTCTACATTTGAGTGAATTTGAGTGGAATTCACTAGTTCATTTAACTGCATGTGTGCATTGAAGTCAGTTCGCAGAATGTCTAATACTTCCTATTTATACACTCGGCGTGAAATGTTTCGACCTGATCAGATTTCTGGTAGATCATTCACACAGTCCGTAGTGTGCTTGTTGAATGCCTTTATTTTGAAGGGATGTGTAGACCAATGTCTGCAGCTTTTAACTTTCAAGTGCTATTAGTTTAATGATTGGGAACACATTAGAATTCGCCATTCATTAACTGCCAACAATTTTTGTTACTGTCGCGAGTTTTTAGCTGCCTGTTTATCTCCTTCCAAACTTCATACAAATGTCTGGTTCTCTGTTGGAAGTAAATTTGGATATATTAAATACCCACTAGAGGCCAATACGCTTCTGTGAAAACTAAAGTGAATCGTTGATTTTGACCTCACATTTCATGTTTCCCATAAATTTAAATTGTGTCATCACAATATAGTAAAACAACGAGTGAGTGAAGCATTTCATCGTTTTCTTCACACTTTAACGTTTTACCTGTAAATTTGTGTTACTAACAGAAGTCCAAGACTGACGTATATTACAATATATTATGTCATCAACTGCGAATAATTTTTGCAGAAATAAAATGGAGGTAATAATAAGAAAATCAAAGTCAGACGACATCATGAGAATTACAAATGACATTTCCTGTCAGATTGGTGCTTGTAGCAATACCAAAGTTAGTGCTGAAAGATAATTAATTATAACAGCTTGCGTCAAACTATTCAAAACATTTAGAAGTCGAGTATTCCACTAAATATCTGAGCCAGTTAAAAGATGATTGGAGGATCGGTATCATATACTTGACGGAAACTGTCCACAAACGCATTGTCACGGAAAATCCTTTATTCGTGTTCCAAACACAGAGTTGATAAGTCACAAGGATGATAAAACACGTTACCCTAGATCAAACTCTGTTTTGTATTCCTATACACGATCAAAAGTTATGTTTCCAATATGAAATGTGGGTAAATTTACCAATCTAGCAATAGATAAAATTGCTTCATTTATTTTATGAACGTCAAAAACGTGTGGTAGATACCTACGTCTAAACATAAAATGACCTAGTGGAGAGACTAATGTTATCATTATTGTTTTCACTCCTTTGCCGTATTGGAAAAAGGAACTTTAGTGGCACATCTCCGTTGCACTCGATACTCTGCATTCATATTCCGTTGGTTCTGTAACTACCCACGAATATTCATAACTTCTTCACTTGACTGCCTCCATATTATTCTCGGGTCCTCAACTCATACACTCTCATTCGTGTTGCAATCGAAACTCACTCAAATAGTATAGAAGTAGTGCAAAGACCGCCTTCTGTCAGAAATTACTTCTAAGAATAACAAAGTTCCCACATAATATTCACTGTTTCAATGGAGTTAGAAAACAGATAATTCCGTTGATTTCGCAATAGAAGTGACTGATATTCTCAAAGATTATCAATAATAAAATGTCTCCCACGGTGAATGCATTAAATAAATTTTCGGACTAAATTATTTTTGTAACACAACAAATTCAAAGACGTTTATTGCAATTTGTCCAACTTGTAAATTTCTCATTCACTTCTGCTTATTATACTGAACGTGTGATGAGAGATGTAATTACCATTAAAGTGTTTCCCAATAAATGGCGTATGACAGATAAATTCAGAAAGTATTTTATTTGAAATCAACTCATCAAAACAGCTTCCACTTCAACAAGTAAGTTTGATCCCACAAGATATTCACTATTCACTCCTTTGTGTAAACGACGCATCAACCGTCAAAGAGTAAATAGTAATATTATCGACTTACAGTAAAAAATTGTTGACAACATTTGACGTCAATGTTTACGTCCCGAATCCGGGTCATGAGTAAAATAAGAACAAAACCTAACCTTGATGAACTCACCAACCAATCACAGCAGACTTAACATGGACGAATATGATTGGCAGATATATGACCGGATTGTTTAATAAGTGGCAACAAAGAGATGGCAGAATAACCTACAGCAGGAAAACAACCAATCAGAAGACCTTACTTCTCTGCTAACAGTAACGAATACTAATGTACATAAAAATCTATTATTAACTCTTGGTTGTCGTCATCGAAACAATTTAATAACTTCTCATAAGTTATTTTCAGCCACCACCAGATACGAAAACTAATATCCAAAGTCTGGTCGTGTCTTTTCCTTATCAAGAATCAGTTTTTCGGGTCACTGAAAATACCTGTGAGTTTTCTGGTCTCACACATTTAGAAACAGAAGTCAGAACCTTCTGCATGACCACATCAAAACTTCGAAATGACACCTCTGACATTCTTAATTCTCACAGTAAGACTGTAGACCATATTGTGCATCGCTTCCAGTGATTGTTGTATTTTAAACATTCAGAAGGTTACAAAGAACCGATCCTTGGGCTGTTATCAATAATAACATCACTTATTCCATTTTACCTTAGAGTCTTCACTAAGCTTCCCGGACATCAAGACCAACTTAAGTGAGTTGAGTTAACCCGAGCGGCTGCTTAGTATGACGTATTCTGATACATCAATACATCATAATTCATTGTAGACGTTAGATGTTGTGATGCCATACGTGTGAACATAATTCCATGAAAGTATATTTTCAGGTCACATCTACTCAACAGACCTAAGTTATTCCTCTGTTCGCTATAATACAGCTAAATATTCATGAGTTAAACACGTGCAGTGTTCGCGCCATAACATCTTTCAAACTGAAATATGATAAGTTAAGAATGCTTCTGAATATTTCATCAAATGATCACAATCAAGTGTTAACAAAGTATAGTGAATGAGGAACGTATGTTTCACTCCACTCATAACAGAGAAATGTCCTGAGAAAAGCTTTCAAAGAATGTTAACAGCTTTGTTATTATAGTTTTCTCCAAGAAATGGCGCATGACAGATAAATTCAGAAAGTATTTTATTTGAAATCAACTCATCGAAACAGCTTCCACTTCAACAAGTAAGTTTGATCCCACAAGATATTCACTATTCATTCCTTTGTGTAAACGACACATTAACCACCAAACAGTAAACAGTAATATTATTGGCTTTCTTGTTTTGCTGGTCGCTTGATCGAAGCTTTATAAAAATAATAATATCTTTGTTTTTAATATGAGCCACTTTAAGTTGTCACATTTTCAATAATTTTTTCAAAGTGGGTAGTACATTTAAGCAGACATATTTATATCCCATATAATCGCATTAGTTTCCGTCTCACGTGATCCTTTTCTGTTTCATTAATGTATATAAACTCACACATTATTGAGCAATGTGTGTTAGACTTTTCACGCTTGGACTGTATTCAGCCGAAAAGATAATGAACGAAATCTAGCTTTTCTCTATAACATTTTCTCACCACAAAATATGTCGATAACTGAAATCGAGTTAATATTTATTATCAAAAGTTAGAAATATTATATCATCTTACATGTTGCAGAATGTTTATCGTACTTACCTGCTCTTACAGTGCAACAATTTCGTCACTGTTATTTTTCATTGTGAACATACGAACTTTTAGACTGTGAAGCTGTTCTTAAGTGGCTTATAAAATGAATAGAAGTTAACAGTGCTAATTCAGTAAATGATGGCTTTTACGTAGTTGAATCATCATGAAACTAGATTTCACAAAATATTCTTTTCAAATTTAGGCAACAGGAGCAATCAAAATCTTAAAATCACAGATACGTCTCATGTAGTTGGTAATACGTTCATAGTATTGAGACCACCTCCTAAATAGTTTACACTTGACAGTAAAAAAGTACGCTTTTTAAAGGAGATGAAAATGGAGGTAGAAAGTTACCGACTATTCTGTGTTCTATCAAGTGATAATGTGTATCATTGCAATTTGATCCATCCGTATTTGACTGCAACCAGCTAATTTGGGGTGAATCTTTTCATCCAGAACACCCTTTATCTCCTCCAAGACTTCGCAAATTTAAAGTTTGTTTGGTGTAGACAGAAGCATGATTTGACTCCATTTCTTGTAAAATATTAAATTCTCTACCCCTTGGAGTTCGACAATCATAATTTTCTTTCAGTTCATACATAGCTTGTTTTCTTCTCCCACCCTTACAAATTGTGCTGTCAGTATGTCTGCTGAGGTATCTGGGTCCACTTTTAATGCTTTCGAGAGAATCAATCTCAGTAAATCTGCTTTACTGGATTTCGGTAGATTTATGGCATTCAAAACTTCTGCTTTCCATGAATGACCAGTGTTTGGTGTCGTGCCATTCAGTGCTTGAGGTAAATCTTGATGAGATACAGATGATGGTATATTCAACAGTCGATTAATGCCGATCAATGCGGTCAGCTTAGCTTTTCTCCCATTCCTGCTCTTTGGTTATTGCGTGCCATTCACTATTTTAACTGGTTCTATTTGTGTTGATTTCGTCCAATATCGCGACCTCATTATCTGATATAATGTTCTGATGTCGTTCTTACTTACAGCCTGTTCTGCTTCATTTGCCAGTGTGTTGGAGAATTGACTGTTGTCTTTCTTGATGCACTTCTTCACTGCACTTGTCCAGTGGGTTGTACATTGAGCTCAGTTCCTCCTTCAGGTTTTCATCTTTGCATCGGCCCATCTTCTATCTCATCATCCTTATTTCTCACTGGCTTTCACTTTTTTTGTAAAGGGCCACTGTCTGTTTTGCTTCTTCTTTCTATACCAATAAGATAATGTAGAATTCTTTCACATAACTTTCAGAGATTTCCAGTGTTCTTCCAAGAACTTTCCCTTCATTATGTTGCTTAAATTATCCAACTTTTACCTCGTGCTTTTGGAGACTGTGTCGGCTTCCTTGGAGGCTTTCAACTTCATTTTAAAAGTCACTTGCATCAGACACTTCTCTTAACCTACATCTGATGCTTTTCGCGATTCTTCGTTTTGAATGCTATATCTCCGGTGACTTAAAATTCAAATGAATTCTGTTTAAATTATGTATGTATCCTTCTTATAAAAGCCAAGCCATGCCTTGTGTTTGCAGTTTCACAAAGTGTATTCCGAAACGAACTGCATTTTATATAAAACAAGAAAATTTATGTGTAATAAGCTAAAATAATTCAGTCACCTAAATACTTAAAAACATAGATGTAACGAGAAATAATAATAAATATACTTCATAGAATCCCAGCCGACATCAAGTTTTCAGTATAACTCATATGCAAATAAGAAACACGATGGTTCAATTGATTATTGTTTCCTTAAGTTCCTAGAGGAACACAGGGCTTCAGCCGCACGTCTCAACCGCATTCAGTTCTCCGTTAACGTTTTCACTTGGCTCCACGTCTGGCCATGTGCTTTCACCTCCTCCTTACATGACGTCCTCCATTACAACCTCGCAGTCACGACCAACTCTCCGCTTCCCGTTTGGGTTCCACACGAACAATGACCTGGCCTGTGATGTCACTTAATAGTTTTCTCAGAATATGCTCAATCCACCTCCGTTCTTTCCAGCATATTCATTGCACAATCTGTTCCTGCTGGGTTGGTTCGCTCCCAGTGGTTCCTGTTGCTGATGTCCTCCGGCTATTCGATCTTAAGTGTTGAGCGAAGACAGCTGTTGATGATGAAAGTCTCTAGTTTTTTCGAAGTGGCCCTCATGACGCGCCAAGTCTCTAATCCATATGGTAGCACTGACTTCATATTGAAAATGAAAATCCGGATCTTATTTTTCATACAGAGTGCTGTTGATCTCCACCAAGTCTTGAGAGTAATCCAAGCTTGGCTTGCTTTCCCGATTCTTGCTTTGACATCTTCGTCAGTTCTGCCTGTAATTGAAACGATGCCTCTCAGTAGTGATCTCATCAAGTTCGCTGATCTGTCTTGGTCTATTTTTAATGCCTTTTCTGGGATTTCGCTTGGTTCTGCTGGTTTTCCAACTTTTAGCATCTTGACTGCCTTCAAAACTTCTGCTCTCGTGGAAGGGATGATGTCTAATGGTGTTTCTGATTCCGCTACTGGTATTATTGGGCGCGTTGTAGGTGGTGGCCGAATAAGAGGTCCTTTGAAGTGTTCAGCCCAGTGTTTTATTTGCCCACATCTTTGCTGATTGAACTTCCATTGTCATCCTTCACTGGTTTAATTTCTGTTGATCTCCTTCCTGATAGGAACCTGGTTATTTGATAAAGTGTTGCCTGCATTGAAGCCTGTCCTGCCTTATTTGCCACAGCTTCAAAATATTTTCTTTTGTCTTCCTTGGCACTTTTCTTTACTCTTTTGCTAAGTGTATTGTAGCGTACATTCAACTCCTGTTTTTGTTGCTCGTCGATACACTGGATAGTCTTCTGTTTCACCATCCTTCCTCTTCTGTTAGTCTCCATATGTCCTTACTGAGCCACCGTTTGTCCTGTCTCTTCTTTCTGTCTAGAAAGTCCATGTACGTTAGACCCCACACCGCTTTGAGGCTGTTTCAGTGCATTTCAACGCTGATCTCTTCGCTAGTGTTGATTTGTGTCTCAGACATTTTCCTTATGATAGCAGTGAAAATGTGCTTTGTGATCTGATCATTCAGTTTTTGAATATTGAACTTGGCTTGTAGACTATCCACAACTCCGGTTTCCTTGAAAGTTTTAACTTGATTTGAAGTGTTCCCTGCATGAGACACTGGTCTGAGCCGAAGTATGCCCCTCTTCTTTCTTTTGTGTCAAATAAGCTACGTCTCCACTTCATTGAGCAGCATTGAGATGAAGTCAATTTGGCTGTTGGTTCGCCCGTCTGTTGACACCCATGTAGCTTTGTGGATATCTTTATGTTTGTATACACTGCCACCAGTCACTAGTTAATTGAATGAGCAGAAATCAGCGAAGAGTTCTCCGTTTTCATTCATCAATCCAACTTGTGTACTTGTCGATGCAATGTGGACACGCATTACTGCTCTTTGACAACCTGTGGCAAGTAAATCATCAGTTTCATCCCTGAGACATTTCAATTGTTCATCTGTGAGATTGTGACCATGAATTTTTGGCGTAAATTAACTATGATTGCAATTACTCCAAACGATATCTGTCAAATAGTAAAAACCCACAAACGCTGTTATATACCTTTTACTTAGCGATTCATCTAAACACTATGATTTGTTACAAAACTACTGTCATTCGATAGCCACTGAAAATATCAAACAACCAGGTAATTGCATCCTTATGTATACACACTATTCATCACCAATCAACTCACCATGTTTCGAATCCATCACCTTTATTGTACGAGGTAAACATATCTGCAACCTGACTGAAACAACTTCAGAATGTGCCTATGAAATTGGACATTATTTCACTGACGCCTACATGATAACTGTTGTACCGTATGAAGCAATCAGTTCACGCTTAAATGTGCATTTTGTCCTTCAGCTCAGTCCACTCTTTTGAGGAGCATTGAGATGAAGTCAATTTGATTTTTGATTCAGCCATCTGTCGATACCCATGTACATTTTTGTATATCCTTGTGCTTCAATATGCTGTTGATGTTTCAAATAAAATATCTGAAATAGTGTGGCTAGTAGAAGTGATGTAATTGCTCTCACTTAATCCCATGAACCATAGTTATGGCTTAGGAAATAAAGCGAACATTTCGAAATTTAGACAGGACACCAAGAAAGAAGATGGAAAAGTTTCTACTTAAAATCGTTATGTCTTTCTGCGAACACGTTTTTGCAATCGTATATTGTTTTTTATGTCTACCATGTAGTTAGTAAATCAGTGGAACAAGGGAGTCAGTAATAATGCATTATCCTCCCTTCTGATGACCATAGGTATTACCAGGGATTAATTAGGTGCCCACCTCTAGAAATACTACCAGCAGTCAGCCGATGAGTTAAAGTCTCAGGAACTGACAAACATACTTAATTACTGAAAATTTCCAAATGTTATTAATTGAGGAAAAGCCAGAGTGAAGAATAATACTTGTGAGTTAGTTTATTGGTGACACTGAAAATCAGCTGTTTAAAAATGAAGTAGTGGAGTTCTAAATAAAAGGAGAAAATGACCCGTAGTAGATACATATTCGAAGGCGCACTGTTCCACGCAGATAGTTGTATTATCCCTTTCAGCATCTAAAAAATAAATTGTCAATACTAATCAGTCAGTTAATCGAATTGTCCACCAATGTCATTCAGTTTCTAGTTTGCATCAGGATTGAAATATTCATGAAATAATCATATTTACTGACTAGGATGCAGTCGAAATTTTGGTGGTAAATTGTGTGATACAATCCGGCCTGAGTATGGAATTAAAATACAATGTTTCGTTTTGAAAATTGTCATTTGTCACTGATTTCTCGGGATTAATATGTACTGCTATGTGCGTCGGTGTCACAGCGGTTCTGACGCTCGCCCACCATGCACATGTTCCGGGGTTAGATCCCTGGCCGACTCACTCCTTTGCCACGCTAAGCCAGAAATATTGCTGTTAAAAAGGAAAGGTTAGGCATGAGGCTACAACACAATCCTCTAAAAAAGAAACACTGCTACAGAAACTTCAAGCCACTAGCTTGAGGCCCTATGTTGCACTAGGAACGTGAGGGAAAACAAAAGAAAGAAAATACCTACTCCCAGTCTCCTATCTTTGTGCCCAGCTCGAATCATGAAGGTAACTAAAAAATAACTGCTGCTTGTAATGGTCCTACTCATTTGTCAGCATTACTGTTAAGTGGTTGAGATGTAAGGCTGAACGCGTATCCATATGTTCCAAACCATATGAAGGCTCACTTGAAGTAATTGCAGCCACCAAATTAAATGATGTAAAGCCTTCTGATAAATCCTAGAGAATTTATTAAAGCACGTACTAGTCAGAAGTTAAATAACACATAAATTAATGAAAAGATGGATGCGGATGATAAGGAGAATGCCTACAGACATCAAACTTTCATTTACTTTTCTGCATGTAGTACAAGTTAAAAGCCTGTGTAACTAAAGAATGTAATTTCGTATCATAACTACTGATTGTTCATCATTTATCAAGTGGACTTCATGATCGAACTTAAAACATGATATTTTATTTAAAAATGAAGTCTCACCTTCAAGAGATACTGGCATAAGTAAGTCAATTTCTACACATCATACTGTTTGTTGAAGTGGCAAACGTACCCAAATGACTGAAGAGACTACGTCTTCTTGAATTGCCTAAACAGTTTTTTCTATCGATATCATAACAGGATAAATGTTGTACCGTATGAAGTTATCCGTTTATGCTTAAAGGCACAATTTATTTTACATCTCAGTTCAAAGTCATTTTTCGGAGTATATTTCATTGTGGTAATGGCGTCTATGCCTCTTATTGTTTGTCATACTTTGAATTCATTTGAAAGACAAAGGTATATTTCCATTTTTCAATCTATTGTGGAACACAAAATATCATAAGGTCCACATACATAGCAAATCACTTAAAAAACATGAAATGAGTACTAAGGGTTATTCTCAATATTTGTGTTATTTGTGTTACCATCTCTTTTCTCAATAAATGCCTCCAAGTGTTTCACTTCACACATTCGTTATTTCATTATGAACCTCTCATTGCAGTTTTACTTTCTCCTGTGTAATACAGACGACTGATATAAGAATGAAACTTGTGCACTCTGGTAGAGTGTAAATCCATTATGGGTAAATTTTGTTTTGATAAAGTTTCACAGTGTTATACAGTAATGTTTACTGATCGGTAAACATTACTGTATAACACTGTGAGATTTTATCAAAACAAAATTGACACATTTTCTTTTCTCTTCACGTTCCCCAGTGGAACGTAGGGCTTCAAGCTAGTGGCTTGAAGGTTTTGTAGCAGTGTTTATTTTACAGAATGGAGTTGCTAGCCTCATGCACAATCTTTCCTCTTTACCTGCTTTATTTTTGGCTTAGTGAGGGAAGGAATGCGTCGGTGGCCGGGGATCGAACCTCGGACCATATGAATGGTCGGCGAGCGTCCTAACCGCTATGGAACAGAAAAATTTCTCAATATATCTAGTCACAATTATATGCGAACCAATTATGCATGATGCATAGAAATGTTAGTAACAGTCACTATAATATAGGATATTGTATTTCCTAATGAATGAAAAACAAAACGATATTGTTAGTAACAGAATTCATTTATAGTGAAATTTGATATAACATTCGCAACATTTCTGGTTTAGCCGAAAGTTGTGTTCTGTTTCAGCTTGCATTTGGTAAAGCTGACACTGTGTTTTGAACACAGTGTATTACATTGCGTTTCCACCTGAACCTAAAGAATTACACTACCGATGAATACATTCGCAATGCTTATTGACGAGTAAAATTGTTTTTGTCTTCTGCATGATATTAATTCAACGGCAGTTTCTATCATGTATTCATGGTTTAAATATTTCTCTTTTAAAATTCATTTGCCTTTCAGTGTGCTTTAATTAGAATAAACCACGTTAACCCAGAATATTTAAAATCTTTGAATGAATTCAAGTTGATTTTCTACTCTTGGAAACAACTTTGTCTAAGATTTTTGTCAAATACTATTTACATTAACACACTGAAATATACGCTTTATAAATTTACTCATTTCAACAGTATGATTCATCACAAAATAACACCAATTCGATAGCCACTGAAAGTAGCAAACAACCAAATAACCACTTCCTTCTACATACACAATATTCATCACCAATCAACTCACCAGGTTTCGAATTCGTCACCTCCATCTAACGTGGCAGAAATATCTACAACCTGACTGAAAAGACTTGTGAATACCTCCAGAAACCTGCACATTATTTCTCTTAGTCTTACTGTCATACAGGATAACTGCTATGCCATATGAACTAATCCATTTACACTGAAAGGCGCATTTTATTCCACAAGTCACTCGGAAGTGATATTTCTGAGTATATTTCATCGCGGTAATGGTCTTTGCTCAATGTTAATGTAGTCCTTCGTTCTCCTTAAGATGAATTATCCTTCAATTTTGTCAATTTCAATATTTTGGATTCATATAGAAGCCTTAAGTATGTTTCTATTTTTCAATCTACTCTGGAACACAAAATATCACAAGGTCCACATATGTAGCAAATCACTTCGAAAACATGAAATGAGCACTAGGAGTTATTCTCAATATATCTAGTCACATTTATATGTGAACCGATTATTCATGACGCATAGAAATGTTAGTAACAGTATTCATTCGCAAACATATTTACGGTGAAATTTGATATGGCCTTGGCAATTCATTTGCCTTTCAGTATGTTTTAATTAGAATAAACCATATTAACCCAGAATATTTAAAATTTCTGAATGAATGAAATTCCGTCGTTTTGCTATTCCGATAATGAGAACACAAAACATATTGAACATTGCTTTCTCAACAAGTGTGGAAATCTCTTTCTACCGGTTTTCTTAGTGTACTATATTAATGTAGCACGAGAATGTAAGTCAATGTTAATTCTGCTGACTGGGGTTGGCTTGAGTTTAAAATGGTATAAAGTAATGTGTTCAGTGATGTCACCTCCAAATAATCTATTGAAATACCTCAAATAACAATGTGCATTTGAGTGAACTTCATAGGAATTCAGTGGTTTATTTATCTGCAGTTTAAAATGACTATGCGTGTATTGAAGTCGACTTACAGAATGTATAATACTTTTTGTTTGTATACTTTGCGTGACATTTTTTGACCTGATCAGATTTCCAGTAGGTCATTGATACAGTCAGGTAGTGTGCATAATAAATGCCTTTATTTTGTAGACCACTCCGTCAGCTTTTCACTTTCAATTAGTATTGGTTAACTGCTGAGGAAAACATCATTTAAATTTGGCTACCACTTACGTCAAAAAATGCCATTCAACCACCAGTAACTTTTGTTACTTCCTCAAGTTCTTAGCCACCTGATTACCTCGTTCGAAACTTTCTACAAATGTCTGGGACTCTAATAGAAATACACTGTTTTTTTCTAAATACCCACTTGAGGCTATTACGTTTCTGTCAGAACTAAAATGAATCGTTGATTGTAACCCCACTTTTCATGTTTCTCTCTATTTATGATACAGTAAAGCCAAAACTTGAGACGAGTGAGTAAAGTATTTCATTTTTTTAAACGCTTTAATGTTTTAACTACATATTTATGTTATACAGATGAGATCAGCACTGCAATATATTCCAATATATTCAAACGTCAACTACAATTATTTTTTTGCAATAAAATAGACGTGATAACAAAAAAGTCAAAGTCAGACGGTATCATGAGACTTACACAAAAGATATCCTGTCAGATTGATCTTTGTAGCCGTATGGAATTCAGCGCTGAAACATAATTCAGTGTAAAAGTTTGCGTTATGCCATTCAAAACACTTAGAAGTGGAGTATTCCACTAAATATTAGAGCAAGTTAGACGGAAACTGTCCCTATACTCGCTGTCGCAGAAAATGCTTTTAGTCCTGTTTCAAACATTGAATCGATGAGTCTCAGAGGTGATGAAGCACATATCACTAGATCAACCTTTGCTTTCGAATATGAATATGAGCACATTTACCAACCTAGCAACAGATAAAAATTTTTCATTTATTATATGAAATTTTATTTTATTTTTTGATAAATAGCTACTCCTCAACATCAAATGGCCTTATAGAAAGACTAATATTATCATTATTGTTTTAATCCCTTTGCCATGGTGGGATATGGAACTTTAGTGACATATCTCCGTCGCACTCGATATCACGCATTCATATTTAATTGGTTCTATACGTATCGACGATTATTCATTCCTTCTTCACATGTTGCCTCCATGTTACTTCGGGGCCTCAGCGCATCCACTCCCATTTGTGTCACACTCGATACTCACTCAAACTGTGTATAAGCAGTGTGAAGACCACCATATGCCAAAAATTACCTTGAAGAATAACAAAGTGCCCAAACAATCATGATTTCAATAAAGTTAGATAACACAGATAATTCCGTTCTTTTCGCGATGGAAGTGACTGATATTCTTTAAAAAAATTACCAAAAAACTATATCTTACAATCTCTACGATGTGTGAGGTGTGGTTTATCCACAAAGAATAAATAACTTATACAGCTAAATTATTTTCTTAACACAACCATGCGCCAGACATTCTCCTACATATTTTCTTCTTTGCGGATTTCTCATCCAATTCAGCAAGCGATACTACATTGAGAATCATCATTAAAACAATCAGTTATATTGATAGCTGACATACTTAACAAAATAATTACATTCTCATAAATTAATTTCGCCTAAAACAAAACTCGAAGTTTGGTCACTCGAAATACCTGTGTGTTTTCTGGCCTCACACATTTAGAACGAGAAGTCAGAAGTTTTTGTCTGACTATATCAAAACTTCAAAGTATCCCTCTGGGAATTTTATTCTTCGTAGTTTCACTGTAGACTATACCTCACCTCGCTTGAAGTGAATTTGATATTTTAAGTTGTCGAAACATGCAGAAGGTTACAAACAACCAATTCTTGGGCTGTTATCAATAATAACATTACTTATTCCATTTTACCTTGGAATGTTGAATAAATTCCCGGAACATCAAGACCACATATATGGCTAAATTTTTAACCACTTAACTGAGTTGAGTGAACCTGGTTAACTAGTTAGTTTTACCTATCTTGATACATCAACCAGAAGATATTTAGTAAAACTGTCTAGGATTCTGAGTGGTGTCCTGATGGGAGTGTCACCCAACTGGTTGATGATATTAAGTTTGATTTATGCAGAAAACTCACTTTTTAAAAATAGGAAAATGGAGATGGCGTTGATTGAAGCCGTTGGATGTTGTGATGCCATACGTGTGAACATAATTCCAAGACAGTATATTTGCAGGCCACAACTAGTAAACAGACCTAAGTTATTTTTCTATTCGCTACAATACAGGTAGATATTCACGAGTTAAGCACGTGCAGTGTTCGCGCCACAACATCTTTCAAACTGAAATAAAACAAGTTAAGAATGCTGCTGAACATCTCATCAAATGATCACAATCAAATGTTAAAAAAGTATGGTGATTGAGGAACAGATGTTTAACTTCACTTAAATAACAGAGAAACGTCTTGGGAGAAGTTTTCAAGGTATGTTAATAACTTTGCCATTATAGTTTTCTCTAATAAATGGTGTATGACAGATAAATTCAAAAAGTATTTTTTTCGAAATTCACTCATCGAAACAGCTACCAGTGCAACAAGTAAGTTTGATCCCACAAGATATTCATCATTCATTCCTTCGTGTAAACGACACATCAACCATCAAACAGTAAACAGTAATATTATCGGCTTACTTGTTTGCTGGCCGCTTTAACAAAGCTTTCTGCAAATAACAGTACCTTTGTGGTTACTATGAGAGTGTTCATGTTTTCACATTATCAAAAATTCCGCGAAAGTGGATACAACATGAAAATAGATGAATTAATATCCTACATAATTACACTTCTTTCCATCTCAGAAGATGGTTTTGTGTGCTTCTTAATTATGCTTAAACTCACACGTTATTGAGCAACGTGTGTTAGACTTTTCACTCTTGGGCTATATTCAAGTGAAAAGAAAATCACCGTAGTTCCCCTTTTCTCATAAATATTTTCTCACCACAAGTTATGTCGACAGCTAAAGTCGAATGAATAATTATCATCAAAAGTTAGAAATTTGAGCTGCTTTCTCTCGAGCATAGGAAAAGTTTCATCGACGAAAACTACTTGAAATATTATATCATCTTACATGTTGCAGAATGTTTATCGTACTTACCTGCTCTTACAGTGCAACAATTTCGTCACTGTTATTTTTCATTGTGAACATACGAACTTTTAGACTGTGAAGCTGTTCTTAAGTGGCTTATAAAATGAATAGAAGTTAACAGTGCTAATTCAGTAAATGATGGCTTTTACGTAGTTGAATCATCATGAAACTAGATTTCACAAAATATTCTTTTCAAATTTAGGCAACAGGAGCAATCAAAATCTTAAAATCACAGATACGTCTCATGTAGTTGGTAATACGTTCATAGTATTGAGACCACCTCCTAAATAGTTTACACTTGACAGTAAAAAAGTACGCTTTTTAAAGGAGATGAAAATGGAGGTAGAAAGTTACCGACTATTCTGTGTTCTATCAAGTGATAATGTGTATCATTGCAATTTGATCCATCCGTATTTGACTGCAACCAGCTAATTTGGGGTGAATCTTTTCATCCAGAACACCCTTTATCTCCTCCAAGACTTCGCAAATTTAAAGTTTGTTTGGTGTAGACAGAAGCATGATTCGACTCCATTTCTTGTAAAATATTAAATTCTCTACCCCTTGGAGTTCGACAATCATAATTTTCTTTCAGTTCATACATAGCTTGTTTTCTTCTCCCACCCTTACAAATTGTGCTGTCAGTATGTCTGCTGAGGTATCTGGGTCCACTTTTAATGCTTTCGAGAGAATCAATCTCAGTAAATCTGCTTTACTGGATTTCGGTAGATTTATGGCATTCAAAACTTCTGCTTTCCATGAATGACCAGTGTTTGGTGTCGTGCCATTCAGTGCTTGAGGTAAATCTTGATGAGATACAGATGATGGTATATTCAACAGTCGATTAATGCCGATCAATGCGGTCAGCTTAGCTTTTCTCCCATTCCTGCTCTTTGGTTATTGCGTGCCATTCACTATTTTAACTGGTTCTATTTGTGTTGATTTCGTCCAATATCGCGACCTCATTATCTGATATAATGTTCTGATGTCGTTCTTACTTACAGCCTGTTCTGCTTCATTTGCCAGTGTGTTGGAGAATTGACTGTTGTCTTTCTTGATGCACTTCTTCACTGCACTTGTCCAGTGGGTTGTACATTGAGCTCAGTTCCTCCTCCAGGTTTTCATCTTTGCATCGGCCCATCTTCTATCTCATCATCCTTATTTCTCACTGGCTTTCACTTTTTTTGTAAAGGGCCACTGTCTGTTTTGCTTCTTCTTTCTATACCAATAAGATAATGTAGAATTCTTTCACATAACTTTCAGAGATTTCCAGTGTTCTTCCAAGAACTTTCCCTTCATTATGTTGCTTAAATTATCCAACTTTTACCTCGTGCTTTTGGAGACTGTGTCGGCTTCCTTGGAGGCTTTCAACTTTATTTTAAAAGTCACTTGCATTAGATAATTTTCTTAACCTACATCTGCTGCTTTTCGTGATTCCCTATCTTCAATGCTACATTTTCGAATCAAATGAATTCTGTTTAAATTATGTATGTTTTCTTCTGGTGAAAGCCATCCCCTGTGTTTGGAGTTTCTCATAGTCTATTACTAGGTGAACTACATTTCACATGATGAAATAAGACGTAATGAGAAATAATTATAAATACACTTTTTAGAATGTCAGCCCACATCTACTTGTCAGTATAATTCATATGAAAATAAGGATCACTACGGTTCCAATAGAATATATAAAATAGTGCGATTAGTAGACATGATGCAATCACTTTCACTTAATTCCATAAATCACAGTTATAGCAAAGGAAATAAAGTGAAAATGTTGAAATTTAGGCAGGACACCAAGAAAGAAGTTAGAAAGAGTTTCTACATAATATCGTAACATTTTCTACGAACGAGAGTTAATGGTCGTATTTTGTTTTTTATGTCTATGATGTAGTTAGTTAACCAATAACTAGTGAAACAAGGGAGAGAGTAATGATACATTATCCTCCCTTCCTTTGATCATAAGTGTTACCAAAAATTAATTAGGCACTGACCTCTAGAAATACTACCAACGGTTACTCGATGAGTTTAACTCTCAGGAACTGACAAACACACTTTATTACTGAAAAATGCAAGACGTTATAAATTGAGGAATAGGCAGAAAAAAGAATAATACTTATGAGTTAGTTTAATGGTTACACCAAAAATCAGCTGATTAAAAATGAAGTAGTGGAGCTGTAAATGAAAGGAGAAAATGACCCATAGTAGATACATATTCGAAGGCGCACTGTTCCACGCAGACAGTTGTATTATCCCTTTCAGCATCTAAAAATAAATTGTCAGTACTAATGAGTTAGTTAATCGAAATGTCTGCCAATGTCGTTCAGTTTCTAGCGTGCATCAGGATTGAAATATTCATGAAATAATCATATTCACTGACTAGGATGCAGTCGAAATATTGGTGGTAAATTGTGTGATACAATCCGGCCTGAGTATGGAATTAAAATACAATGTTTCGTTTTGAAAATTGTCATTTGTCACTGATTTCTCGGGATTAATATATACTACTATGTGCGTCGGTGTCACAGCGGTTCTGACGCTCGCCCACCATGCACATGTTCCGGGGTTAGATCCCTGGCCGACTCACTCCTTTGCCACGCTAAGCCAGAAATATTGCTGTTAAAAAGGAAAGGTTAGGCATGAGGCTAACAACACAATCCTCTAAAAAAGAAACACTGCTACAGAAACTTCAAGCCACTAGCTTGAGGCCCTATGTTGCACTAGGAACGTGAGGGAAAACAAAAGAAAGAAAATACCTACTCCCAGTCTCCTATCTTTGTGCCCAGCTCGAATCATGAAGGTAACTAAAAAATAACTGCTGCTTGTAATGGTCCTACTCATTTGTCAGCATTACTGTTAAGTGGTTGAGATGTAAGGCTGAACGCGTATCCATATGTTCCAAACCATATGAAGGCTCACTTGAAGTAATTGCAGCCACCAAATTAAATGATGTAAAGCCTTCTGATAAATCCTAGAGAATTTATTAAAGCACGTACTAGTCAGAAGTTAAATAACACATAAATTAATGAAAAGATGGATGCGGATGATAAGGAGAATGCCTACAGACATCAAACTTTCATTTACTTTTCTGCATGTAGTACAAGTTAAAAGCCTGTGTAACTAACTAAATAATGGGGTATGGATTACCAAGGTACGTTAAGTGGTTTAATAAGTTGCATGTTCACAGACGGCGATGGCCTAATTTTACAAAGAGCTAGCTATTGCTCTATTACAGTAGATCAGTTCGACCGGAGTAGGGAAAAATAAGGTACACATAATTTTGGATGCATGCGACTGATTCAGCGTGATTTAATCATCATTTTTAACCCCATAGTTTTGTGCATTTTAATTAAACCATCATTTTTTTCATTTCGATAACTATTGATAAAGGAAGTTTATGTGCGATGAGATACTTACAAGCGTGTTGCTCATCGCTTCCGGTAAATATTAAATTTTCAATTGTCGAAACATTCGAAAGGTTACAAACAACGAATCCATGGGCTGTTATCAATAGTAATAATAATTTTTTTCACTCAACATGTTATTTAAGAACTAAGACCATTGAGTGATTGTAGGTTATTCAATAGAAAAAATTTCTCTTTCATTCTGGTTCCAAATTCGTCCCTCATCGTAGGTGTAATTAAACTTGCCGACGGAAAACGTAAGTTCCATCCAGAAATATGTCTTTTCTTCTTGATGCGTTCATCCCAAAACGTACATAATACTTATTAATATGTTTACAAAACCATCACTTCATGGTAGTGCGTAATTCCATATTAATTTGCAAATCATATCATGAGGAAAGACGATTTCCCATCAACCATTTGACGGATCAAAGCGAATGATCAGAAGTAAGAATAAACAGAAGTAAGCTCAAGTGGGCTAAAATGGAAGAACTCACCTTCAGAGTCAACAATCCAAAATCAGAATATTATGACTGGAAGAAAATAAGCGACCAGTCAAACTGAAATGGCTAGTGCTGATGAACTTAAAATACACATGGTGGATAGAGTAAAACCGGTGAAACCAGAGAGAGTCCCTCCAAAATCTGAGGAATAATACCAGTATGCTCTAAATTAAAACATATAATTATATGCGATGCAGTAGATGTGGAAACACCATACCATGTAGTTGAAGCCAACAAACTCACATAAACAGTTGAAAACACGGAAATTATTAAGCCTAGTTAACTTGTCATGGATAATAACCCGTGTGGGAAAATTCTGAATCTTACATCTTATCAGTAATGTACGAGTACGAGCAATTATCTACCGCATATTTGACATTGAAAAAAGCAAGAATAAACAAATTTGTGGGATTTAGTCAGTTTTATTTTACTGCTAACAACCTAGATAGGGCATAAGTTATAATGAATCGAAGAAGATGGAATAATTCAGGAAGTATTTTAACTCAGTAGGTATAACAGCAGAATAAGAAAAATGAAAACGGGATAGTTGGTGACCTAAGAACCAGAATTAATTTATTAACAATGTGATAAAGAGGTTGAGAGGATACAGTAATTTAAAACGAAATTATTACGTAAAACAATTAAGGAAATTGGGAAATTAGCAATTAGTTCAATTCAGACTTCAATGAAAGTCAAGAAGCACATGCGCCGAAACAAGAAACAGAGAAACAGCAACAGGTATCTAGCTACCAGTGTAGCGGGAAATTAATCCCATTATTTTTCTGAATACAGTGATTCGACTGAGATGAGGATCTAATTGAAAAGTAAATATTTGTTCGCTCTATCGTTCTGTTTCCTAAATGTTTAAATGGGGATTTTTCTATATTGAAATAGTTTCAATAAACTGACTTTTGCATGCGTAGTTACCCAACTGTCTAATCTTCAGATTATTCGTTATATGAACAAGAACTGGTTATTTCGCCATCCAACGAATCAAAATTCTCGTCTCAAACTCATTCCTGAAGTGAAACAATATCTATATATACATATATATGTTTGTACACAAAATGACTGAGGGTCACTACGGTAAATCTCCAGTGTCGCCAAATTATGAGAAGTGACAAATGGGTAAACAAGAAGTTATATGACTGAATTGTTGTAAGCCTTCATTGAGTGCTTGGAAGATCTTTACCAAGTAGTGTTGTACATGTTCGACACTCGTCAAATTTTCTTCTATAGGATTTTACTTTAAGCATTTATCGTTTCCTCATTTCCAGAAATAACATGCCGCAATGATTAGAGAATCTATTACGGTAGGTTGATCATACATTTAATAATTGTAGTTTCAGTGTTCCTTAATTAGGCTATAAATCTCTAATCATACAATTGGATGCTATGCAGTTATCACAATATTTTAGCATTTCACTTGAGATATGAATAAATCCGTGTGCTCAACATTTGACCAGGAATAACTCAGCCTTAATAGGGACAGTGCAAGACATGTATCAGATTGACCAGTAGTTTATTTACTCCTTCCATCTGGAACATGACGTTGGGCCAACCTGAAATTCAACAGAATAAAATCAACTTTTTTCCAGGAAGCAGCACTTTCAATTCAATGAAATACGAGGCTACATTGTGTGTTGGTTTAAACGCTGATTGACTTCATCTATGAAGGCATTTCCAAGTTTTGAGATGCAGCCCAGTGTCAAGTATACTAGTTTTAATATCTGATATGAATATGTCACATTGAATTATGAACTGACAATCAATGAAGGGTTTGACGAAATCATTTGTGTATATATCCCCTTGAGTTAATTCTTCGTCTATTGTGCTTCACACACACTTCGAAGGAATGAGTTGAGCAGTTGAGCTATGTCTGGTAGCCACATATGAATTAAAAAAAAGAAAAGCTAAAATTAGTAAGCGCTGATTAAGTGAAATCAAGGGAAAGTAACGATTCATGGAATAACCACATTAGCTGTCTTACTATTTTGCCAAGAGCCAAACAATCAAACTTAGAGTGAGCTTTATTCAGCAAGCAAAAGTGCGATATTCATTTGTGCATTTCTGTTTTAGCAACAGCGTGCACTGAATCCTTCACTGAAGATTTCAAAATGTTCTGTTGTGTTTTTTAGATTTCTGAAGAGAAGTGGTCTGAAACTGCGACCACCTTTGCCAACTATTTTGACAGATGAACTGATAATTAATTCAAACTGACATATTTTCATTTAATTCAAACATTAAATTTGTACTCTCTTTCTGAGTAACAGTTGTTCATCTAACTCTCTGCTAAATCATGACTTTCTGTTTTGAACACATTACTAACTTTGATTGTCATTGCATGTTTAAGTTACCCAGTGAATAATTAAATGTTTTTTGCAGTTTAATCTCATATGATGCTATTCAACATAATATAATCTCAACCATTGATTTATTTGTCTTAATGATTGTTTTCGCTATGTGAAATACAAGTCAGTGATGTTTACTCACAAACGTCTCAGCTGAAATTGTTGTGTGTTTTACCTGCTCTCTTTGTCTAACTCATTATTGCCTAAGCTTTTATCATGCAATACTATGCTTATTTAACTGGAGAAGAGCGCTTCATGGAGTTATATGAACTGAATGATATACACTGAACTGATTAACGACAATTGTTCGGACGAAAGATATTAAACGCACTAACGGAACATAAATTTTGATTTGTAGGAAAGAGATGAAATAAACATTTTCATATTTGATAATCCCCACAAAAACGTTTGTCACTGCAGGTTATTTTTCTGAGAACACTGATGAAAATCAGAATTTTATGTTTCTCACCATTTAGGATTCATTATTTGAGTGTGTTTGCAACTAAGTGGGTGAAGAGATTTCTATTCCCACTCCAATACACTGTTTAAGCTGCAAAGCCTTAATTTTTATTCGAATATTTTCGATGTCTCATTCTGCTAGACCAAATAAACTTTAGATATACTTCATACATGGAAAGTTATTCTTGGATAATAGGCCTTCTAAACATTTCAGCAGTAAAACCAGACGTTTGAACTAACCCTCTTTAGATCTGAATACCACTTGTGTTTTTGATTCAATGCACAGTCACCTTGATTTTACACATTCAAAGTCGATCGTCATCTTTGAGTTGTAAATCATGCTGATACATGATACATACGTTATATGAAAGCCTGCAGACACACCTGAGTGATAAGCTGGCTTGGCAAGTAATATTAGTTTTGTACTGAAGGGAGATGATCAGCAATAATTGCAAGTTAGTTAGGAAAATAGGTGTTTTTACTTGTGGAAACTTATCTATCATTATTCACTTTGGTTCTGATGGGAACGCCTCCATTCCTCACTGTACTGTGCAATCGGCCCACACCAAAATTGTCGTTCCCGTTCGGGATTCAGCCGACAGCTACCATGACTTGCAATGTTATTTGATGGAATCGTCGGCATGTGTTCAATCCACTCTACTTATTCATCATATTTTTCGGGCAATAGGTTCTTGACTGCCTATTTTCCAGAGGTTCTTGCTATTTATATTTTTCGGCTGACCATCTGATCTTCAATGTGAAGCCAGAGAAGGCAGCTGCTGATAAAAGTGTGCAGCAACCTGTTAGGAATGCATTTCATAAATCGCATAGTTTTGTCTGCGATTGTTTCTGATGGAAGAAACAGCAAACGTGGTTAGACAGACGGAAGAGATAATTGGTGAGTCAAAATGGTTTGAAACTATGCCAAATTCATATAAAATACCCAAGATATATAGTAAGATAAATCTAAGTGGAGAAGGGAATCCGATAAGATTTTAGAAACACGCCCACGTATTTGCTGTCAAGAATTCTCTGAAAGCATTCAGACCAACAAGAGACAATTCAAAAGCTAGAATTGTAGATTTATTCCAATTAGTGGAACGAATAAAAAACACTAAGGTAGACGGATAGAAAATACTAGTCAGCTTTTATGTTAACAGTTCGTGAACGTCTTTCAAGGAAATTCAGACAATCGTTCAAACCACACACTGAGTGATGCGTAAAATCCGAAAACACCGGATTTGTCTAAGATAGGGTACTATATTAAACACAAAACATGGCAAAAACATCAGAGTGCTGTGAAAGGCGGTCAACGTGTTATTTGAACAGCATGCGAATGTCAGACACAGAATAAGGAGAGACGGATTATCAATTATCAACATCAACGGGTACATGAGTAAAGCATATACAGCAAGTAATTTTCGATTATAGGAATTTAATTACTGCACATCAGTATCGAAGAAAGTCATGTTTGATAATCAAAAAACTTCACACTACTTACTAATATTTGTAAAAAATTATATTTGTAAAATCTCAGCGATATTGAAATGAGTAATTGCAACGTTTCGTTCGGCAATCTGGTCCGAACTTCTTCAGGGAAATTAATCGAAATTAACATAACAGGTTTATATATAAAAGGAACATCTTTAGTTTTTAAAAGCTTTGTCCAATCATGATTTATAAAACAAATATTAACAAGTATAATAAACAAAATTGTACGAGTTGTGATCAAAATTTGACCTCAGACTTACAAATATTGATCTACCTTCGTTAAACACTTTAAACACAGTGTGTATGTGTGTGTGTGTGTGTGTGTGCGGATAAACAGTTGTAAAACAATGTCTTAACGTCTCCATGAGTAGATATAGACAGTCGGGAAACTTTGACCAAGTATTATTAGTTAGTGATACATATCCATCCTTATTTATTAATCAGGATTTCCTATGCGTCATCTAACATCACACCTTCATGTCTGTTCAAACTGTTAGTATCTAGAATTTTATGATTAGACGTATTTTCAAAATTATGGTGTTTAGGATTAGAGTTTAGTTGAACAACCCCGTCAAACTTATTACTTTGTCTTCTTTCTGAAAATTCAGCTGCTTTATTCGACCTACTGAAGTTGTCAGGTGACTGGACAGCTACGAACTTAGGATACGCATTCTGCTGCAGACAACGGAGAGTGGAAACACGATGATTGTGCCAATTACATAGTTTCTTTGTCAATTTAATTCGATTACAAAATAAATCAAATGAACTGTAGTCAAGATTTGACAGAATAGTTCTATAATATTTGGGCGCCGAGTGAGAAGTAGACATTTGTAAAAAATTATATTTGTAAAATCTCAGCGATATTGAAATGAGTAATTCCAACGTTTCGTTCGGCAATCTGGTCCGAACTTCTTCAGGGAAATTAATCGAAATTAACATAACAGGTTTATATATAAAAGGAACATCTTTAGTTTTTAAAAGCTTTGTCCAATCATGATTTATAAAACAAATATTAACAAGTATAATAAACAAAATTGTACGAGTTGTGATCAAAATTTGACCTCAGACTTACAAATATTGATCTACCTTCGTTAAACACTTTAAACACAGTGTGTATGTGTGTGTGTGTGTGTGTGTGCGGATAAACAGTTGTAAAACAATGTCTTAACGTCTCCATGAGTAGATATAGACAGTCGGGAAACTTTGACCAAGTATTATTAGTTAGTGATACATATCCATCCTTATTTATTAATCAGGATTTCCTATGCGTCATCTAACATCACACCTTCATGTCTGTTCAAACTGTTAGTATCTAGAATTTTATGATTAGACGTATTTTCAAAATTATGGTGTTTAGGATTAGAGTTTAGTTGAACAACCCCGTCAAACTTATTACTTTGTCTTCTTTCTGAAAATTCAGCTGCTTTATTCGACCTACTGAAGTTGTCAGGTGACTGGACAGCTACGAACTTAGGATACGCATTCTGCTGCAGACAACGGAGAGTGGAAACACGATGATTGTGCCAATTACATAGTTTCTTTGTCAATTTAATTCGATTACAAAATAAATCAAATGAACTGTAGTCAAGATTTGACAGAATAGTTCTATAATATTTGGGCGCCGAGTGAGAAGTAGACATTTGTAAAAAATTATATTTGTAAAATCTCAGCGATATTGAAATGAGTAATTCCAACGTTTCGTTCGGCAATCTGGTCCGAACTTCTTCAGGGAAATTAATCGAAATTAACATAACAGGTTTATATATAAAAGGAACATCTTTAGTTTTTAAAAGCTTTGTCCAATCATGATTTATAAAACAAATATTAACAAGTATAATAAACAAAATTGTACGAGTTGTGATCAAAATTTGACCTCAGACTTACAAATATTGATCTACCTTCGTTAAACACTTTAAACACAGTGTGTATGTGTGTGTGTGTG
Source organism: Trichobilharzia regenti (assembly GCA_944472135.2). NCBI lineage: Eukaryota > Metazoa > Platyhelminthes > Trematoda > Strigeidida > Schistosomatidae > Trichobilharzia > Trichobilharzia regenti. The sequence goes on along the minus strand of OX235264.1, from coordinate 42,966,199 downwards.
TGTGTGTGCGGATAAACAGTTGTAAAACAATGTCTTAACGTCTCCATGAGTAGATATAGACAGTCGGGAAACTTTGACCAAGTATTATTAGTTAGTGATACATATCCATCCTTATTTATTAATCAGGATTTCCTATGCGTCATCTAACATCACACCTTCATGTCTGTTCAAACTGTTAGTATCTAGAATTTTATGATTAGACGTATTTTCAAAATTATGGTGTTTAGGATTAGAGTTTAGTTGAACAACCCCGTCAAACTTATTACTTTGTCTTCTTTCTGAAAATTCAGCTGCTTTATTCGACCTACTGAAGTTGTCAGGTGACTGGACAGCTACGAACTTAGGATACGCATTCTGCTGCAGACAACGGAGAGTGGAAACACGATGATTGTGCCAATTACATAGTTTCTTTGTCAATTTAATTCGATTACAAAATAAATCAAATGAACTGTAGTCAAGATTTGACAGAATAGTTCTATAATATTTGGGCGCCGAGTGAGAAGTAGACATTTGTAAAAAATTATATTTGTAAAATCTCAGCGATATTGAAATGAGTAATTCCAACGTTTCGTTCGGCAATCTGGTCCGAACTTCTTCAGGGAAATTAATCGAAATTAACATAACAGGTTATATATAAAAGGAACATCTTTAGTTTTTAAAAGCTTTGTCCAATCATGATTTATAAAACAAATATTAACAAGTATAATAAACAAAATTGTACGAGTTGTGATCAAAATTTGACCTCAGACTTACAAATATTGATCTACCTTCGTTAAACACTTTAAACACAGTGTGTATGTGTGTGTGTGTGTGTGCGCGGATAAACAGTTGTAAAACAATGTCTTAACGTCTCCATGAGTAGATATAGACAGTCGGGAAACTTTGACCAAGTATTATTAGTTAGTGATACATATCCATCCTTATTTATTAATCAGGATTTCCTATGCGTCATCTAACATCACACCTTCATGTCTGTTCAAACTGTTAGTATCTAGAATTTTATGATTAGACGTATTTTCAAAATTATGGTGTTTAGGATTAGAGTTTAGTTGAACAACCCCGTCAAACTTATTACTTTGTCTTCTTTCTGAAAATTCAGCTGCTTTATTCGACCTACTGAAGTTGTCAGGTGACTGGACAGCTACGAACTTAGGATACGCATTCTGCTGCAGACAACGGAGAGTGGAAACACGATGATTGTGCCAATTACATAGTTTCTTTGTCAATTTAATTCGATTACAAAATAAATCAAATGAACTGTAGTCAAGATTTGACAGAATAGTTCTATAATATTTGGGCGCCGAGTGAGAAGTAGACATTTGTAAAAAATTATATTTGTAAAATCTCAGCGATATTGAAATGAGTAATTCCAACGTTTCGTTCGGCAATCTGGTCCGAACTTCTTCAGGGAAATTAATCGAAATTAACATAACAGGTTTATATATAAAAGGAACATCTTTAGTTTTTAAAAGCTTTGTCCAATCATGATTTATAAAACAAATATTAACAAGTATAATAAACAAAATTGTACGAGTTGTGATCAAAATTTGACCTCAGACTTACAAATATTGATCTACCTTCGTTAAACACTTTAAACACAGTGTGTATGTGTGTGTGTGTGTGTGTGTGCGGATAAACAGTTGTAAAACAATGTCTTAACGTCTCCATGAGTAGATATAGACAGTCGGGAAACTTTGACCAAGTATTATTAGTTAGTGATACATATCCATCCTTATTTATTAATCAGGATTTCCTATGCGTCATCTAACATCACACCTTCATGTCTGTTCAAACTGTTAGTATCTAGAATTTTATGATTAGACGTATTTTCAAAATTATGGTGTTTAGGATTAGAGTTTAGTTGAACAACCCCGTCAAACTTATTACTTTGTCTTCTTTCTGAAAATTCAGCTGCTTTATTCGACCTACTGAAGTTGTCAGGTGACTGGACAGCTACGAACTTAGGATACGCATTCTGCTGCAGACAACGGAGAGTGGAAACACGATGATTGTGCCAATTACATAGTTTCTTTGTCAATTTAATTCGATTACAAAATAAATCAAATGAACTGTAGTCAAGATTTGACAGAATAGTTCTATAATATTTGGGCGCCGAGTGAGAAGTAGACATTTGTAAAAAATTATATTTGTAAAATCTCAGCGATATTGAAATGAGTAATTCCAACGTTTCGTTCGGCAATCTGGTCCGAACTTCTTCAGGGAAATTAATCGAAATTAACATAACAGGTTTATATATAAAAGGAACATCTTTAGTTTTTAAAAGCTTTGTCCAATCATGATTTATAAAACAAATATTAACAAGTATAATAAACAAAATTGTACGAGTTGTGATCAAAATTTGACCTCAGACTTACAAATATTGATCTACCTTCGTTAAACACTTTAAACACAGTGTGTATGTGTGTGTGTGTGTGTGTGTGCGGATAAACAGTTGTAAAACAATGTCTTAACGTCTCCATGAGTAGATATAGACAGTCGGGAAACTTTGACCAAGTATTATTAGTTAGTGATACATATCCATCCTTATTTATTAATCAGGATTTCCTATGCGTCATCTAACATCACACCTTCATGTCTGTTCAAACTGTTAGTATCTAGAATTTTATGATTAGACGTATTTTCAAAATTATGGTGTTTAGGATTAGAGTTTAGTTGAACAACCCCGTCAAACTTATTACTTTGTCTTCTTTCTGAAAATTCAGCTGCTTTATTCGACCTACTGAAGTTGTCAGGTGACTGGACAGCTACGAACTTAGGATACGCATTCTGCTGCAGACAACGGAGAGTGGAAACACGATGATTGTGCCAATTACATAGTTTCTTTGTCAATTTAATTCGATTACAAAATAAATCAAATGAACTGTAGTCAAGATTTGACAGAATAGTTCTATAATATTTGGGCGCCGAGTGAGAAGTAGACATTTGTAAAAAATTATATTTGTAAAATCTCAGCGATATTGAAATGAGTAATTCCAACGTTTCGTTCGGCAATCTGGTCCGAACTTCTTCAGGGAAATTAATCGAAATTAACATAACAGGTTTATATATAAAAGGAACATCTTTAGTTTTTAAAAGCTTTGTCCAATCATGATTTATAAAACAAATATTAACAAGTATAATAAACAAAATTGTACGAGTTGTGATCAAAATTTGACCTCAGACTTACAAATATTGATCTACCTTCGTTAAACACTTTAAACACAGTGTGTATGTGTGTGTGTGTGTGTGTGTGCGGATAAACAGTTGTAAAACAATGTCTTAACGTCTCCATGAGTAGATATAGACAGTCGGGAAACTTTGACCAAGTATTATTAGTTAGTGATACATATCCATCCTTATTTATTAATCAGGATTTCCTATGCGTCATCTAACATCACACCTTCATGTCTGTTCAAACTGTTAGTATCTAGAATTTTATGATTAGACGTATTTTCAAAATTATGGTGTTTAGGATTAGAGTTTAGTTGAACAACCCCGTCAAACTTATTACTTTGTCTTCTTTCTGAAAATTCAGCTGCTTTATTCGACCTACTGAAGTTGTCAGGTGACTGGACAGCTACGAACTTAGGATACGCATTCTGCTGCAGACAACGGAGAGTGGAAACACGATGATTGTGCCAATTACATAGTTTCTTTGTCAATTTAATTCGATTACAAAATAAATCAAATGAACTGTAGTCAAGATTTGACAGAATAGTTCTATAATATTTGGGCGCCGAGTGAGAAGTAGACATTTGTAAAAAATTATATTTGTAAAATCTCAGCGATATTGAAATGAGTAATTCCAACGTTTCGTTCGGCAATCTGGTCCGAACTTCTTCAGGGAAATTAATCGAAATTAACATAACAGGTTTATATATAAAAGGAACATCTTTAGTTTTTAAAAGCTTTGTCCAATCATGATTTATAAAACAAATATTAACAAGTATAATAAACAAAATTGTACGAGTTGTGATCAAAATTTGACCTCAGACTTACAAATATTGATCTACCTTCGTTAAACACTTTAAACACAGTGTGTATGTGTGTGTGTGTGTGTGTGTGCGGATAAACAGTTGTAAAACAATGTCTTAACGTCTCCATGAGTAGATATAGACAGTCGGGAAACTTTGACCAAGTATTATTAGTTAGTGATACATATCCATCCTTATTTATTAATCAGGATTTCCTATGCGTCATCTAACATCACACCTTCATGTCTGTTCAAACTGTTAGTATCTAGAATTTTATGATTAGACGTATTTTCAAAATTATGGTGTTTAGGATTAGAGTTTAGTTGAACAACCCCGTCAAACTTATTACTTTGTCTTCTTTCTGAAAATTCAGCTGCTTTATTCGACCTACTGAAGTTGTCAGGTGACTGGACAGCTACGAACTTAGGATACGCATTCTGCTGCAGACAACGGAGAGTGGAAACACGATGATTGTGCCAATTACATAGTTTCTTTGTCAATTTAATTCGATTACAAAATAAATCAAATGAACTGTAGTCAAGATTTGATGTTCCTTTTATATATAAACCTGTTATGTTAATTTCGATTAATTTCCCTGATGAAGTTCGGACCAGATTGCCGAACGAAACGTTGGAATTACTCATTTCAATATCGCTGAGATTTTACAAATATAATTTTTTACAAATGTCTGCTTCTCACTCGGCGCCCAAATATTATAGAACTATTCTGTCAAATCTTGACTACAGTTCATTTGATCTACTTACTAATAGTAAGTAGCATAAAAATGAGCACGTGAAAGAATAGCGTAGAACAGTTAATAAAGGAATTAACGCAGTCTCCGAAGCAAAATAACCATTAAGATGACCGAAGCTGCACTGAAAACGTGTATAAACGAAGATGGTGTCTTAAAAAGACAGGACAAAATTATCATCAGAAGGGATGATAGAAAGGAGTGAATTATAGATAGCAGTAACAAAGTTTACATTTCAAGGGGAAGTATACGAAAAAAACTGAAGGAGTCGCCATGGGATCGGTCATCTCACTAATAATAATTGACATATTTATGGGGAGAGAATGCACTAAAACCATTCATTTCATCAATAAAATGTTGATGGATATATATAAATGACACTTAAGTTATAGTAAAAACATGATTTTGAGAAATTCTTCTCACACAAAAGCAGTCATGCAGATTCAGAAAACTCTCTATGGAAATAGAGAGTGAAAATGGGGAACTGACTATATTAGACTCCAAAGTTCTGAGTGCAACAGATGCAGCATAAAAATGACGCTGTATAGAAAAACTACACATTCTGGGAGACTCCTTGATTATCATCACTCAACTCATCCACTCAGTGTAAAACGAGGATTAATACAAGGTCTTGTAGACAGAATACACAGACTTACATCAACACCAAATGACCAAAGAAACGAAATAAATGTCACATTCAGAATCTTACTCGATAAGAGTAGCCCAGAGGAATTTGTCAGAGATAAGGTGGAAAGAGGAAAAGGGGTAGAAACCAAGAATGACAAGAAAGAGGATGGCAAAAGGATGGTCACAATACCACAGAAAAGAAATCAAATCAAAGGCAATTAGAAAAAATTACAAAAATTTAGGGATTCTCATCACATTTAAACAAGCGAATCTAATTTGAAATAAAATAAATCAACTGAAAGATCCAACAGAAGTGATGGATAAAATAATTTCATTCACAAAATATCTTGTGCAGAGTGTCAGACTAAATATGTTGGTCAAAAGTCCAGATCACTTGAAGTAAGAGTGAATGAACATAAACGCCTAAATTAAAGGTCATTCCATACGAACACAAGCTTACAGTAATTTAGATGAGATCCGTCTACAGCTGCATATATATTGGACAATATTTGTATTCTGAAATCTAATATGAACAATTGGAAAGAGAGACTTATAACATAATCTAAATTCATTAAAGTCAGGCGGGATACATGCAACAAGGGTGACTCAGCACAACTATCAACAACTTGAAATGTAATTGTGGATCTACAAAAATGAATGAACAAAAAGTGAAGTATGTGTATATGTACGATCAAAAATCATAAAAGTGTGAATTCAAAACAAAACAATTTCATCAGCTGGTGCGATCATGGGCGGTAACGTTGTTAGAAATAGTACCAAAACAAGAAACTTTTCATTGTTTGCAAACTGTCGAAATATAAACATCATTTATTTGATGTATTCCACAATGCTCAAACCTTTTACTGACACTAACAATTTAATGTCTTCGAAAAATTAGATTTTGACAAGTTCAAATTTCCTTATAGTTCCTATCAATTACTCCTTGTCAACAGTGAAAATATCATTCTTGAAACGTTTCTGTATGTGACACTCTTGGATTAGTTTTGGCTGCAACCACGAAATAATAATGATGTGCTTATTAACTACAGTTAAGTTTATCGTTCTTGTTTTCTTCAATTTTGCTGACTGGATCAAACTTTGTGATGATTTCAACATGCTCGAATTCCAGGTCAAAGGCTTGCGGTTTACAGCCTTCAAGAAACTAATAGAAACAAAGTACTTTATGTGCTAGCTAATCGAAAATATTTAGTTATCTTTGACAACTGTATTAAACTGTGGCTACTAAGATACTGTGCTGGGGAAGTAGAGGGGATGAGATGAAACAGAATCATACTCCATTTGAGCGTAGATTGGATAAAAATTCTCGCGATTTATAATAATAATAATATGAACACCTTTAATCCAAACGGTATTTGTGGTACAGGTATGGAATTTTCAGCGTGCATTACAATATATTGCATGTAATTACCTCATAAATTTTATAAGATTTTTAAGTCAAAATAAATAAATTAAAAAAACCAACGCCAAATAAAGATAATTAAAAAGAAAAAGAAACAGCGTAGAGTTTACATTTCAAACAATGCACCACAGGATATTAAATATAAAGTTGATGTGTGATAGAAGATGAGAACAACAGGATATTAGTAACGAGGAAAGGAAAACAAAAACTAATGGGACTATTTGTTAAAGTGCCGCAGTAAGTTTATCGTGTCATACCTAACGGATTTCTCATCACATAACAGCTGTGCCAGATATGGTATTGTGGAGTTTTTGTATTTGGTAGTCCTAGCATATAGCCTCCTATAGCTGCTTCTAGTTCTACCAGATGAAATGCAAGGAGATAGATGCGTATAGAGAGGATGCTCGGGGTCCGACAATATTGTATTCGCTAGTTTCTTACATGACATAATATGTCTATCTACAATAGTGTTCACCAGTTGGTTTAACGATATCCCACTTGCCCTACTAACAGCTTTTAGTGCCCTTCTCAGCGAAGCAAAGTCTTTCTTAAGTAGTCCAGGAAAGATTAATGGGGAGCAGTAAAAGGGGATGGGTAGAATACAAGAATTTACAAACTGAGAAAGCAAAGACTTCTTTATGCCAGACTGCCTAAATTTCCTTATGTAGAACGTTAAGCGAAACATCTTTCTAGTAACTAGCAAGATTTGGGAAGACCAGGAAAGATCGGTGGAAAAACTCAGCCCAAGGTACTTGACATTAGATGTATTTTCAACCTCTGGGGCCATGTAAGCTAACTAGTTGCTGTAGGTCACATTTACGTCTGAAAGTGAAATTGACTACCTGACATTTAGACGGATTAAGCTTAAGTCCGTTTGAAGAGGACCACTGACTAATTTCCGACAGAAAGTTATTTAATTTGGAACAATCTGACTGAGAGTTGACAGGCATAGAAACCGAGAGGTCATCGGCATACTTAACAAAAGTGGCTACATCAGAATGAGGCAAGTCATGTAAGAAAAACGAAAACAGAAAGGGAAAAAGAACAGCACCTTGAGGAACACCAGCTAAAGTAAGTGAGGTAGTGGAGGACTTTCCATTGTAGACGGTGTACTGCTTCCTATCAGAAAAATAGGAATGCAACCACTTATTTGTCCAGCTCTCAGCCTGTGTTGCAGCAAGCTTACTTAGCAAGAGAGACCTGGGAACAGAGTCAAATGCAGATGTGTAATCAAGGAAGGCACAGCGAACGTATTTAGCTCCTTTATCTAAACTAGAGACTATACTATGATGTAGGACAACAGCGGCATCTAACGTACTCCTACTATGTTTATAAGCAAACTGGTTGGGGTCGTTGAAAGGCTTTAAAGAGGGATCAAGATTAAGTAAAATAAGTCTTTCCATAACTTTCAAAAAGGTGAGGTAATAGCAATGGGTCTAAACTTAACATTAGGTCCAATTGTTGATTTAGGCACTGGAACGATCTTGATGTTTTTCCATGATTTAGGTATAATACTTTTGGAAAACGATTCGTTGAAAATGTCATTTAATGGGGAACACAAGATGTCGGCACACTTCTTAAGGATAACAGCAGGAACACCATCAGGACCAAGGGACTGAGTAGGTTTGAGAGACTGAAGACACTTGAGGACATCATTCGTGTTAAAGCATGAGAAGCAGTCATTATTTACACTATTTGAGTTAGGAATCATAACATTTGCTGGGATACATATGAAGGACTCATTAAGCATGTTAACATCTACAGAAATATCATTCATCATTTGCTTACCACCTGTGATTTCCTTTAATAACTTCCACATATTTGATGGGGATTTACATGAAATAAACTTCTGGTTATAGAGAGCATTCAATCTTTGTAATTCAAGCTTAATCAAAGTGTTCATTCTCTTAACACCAGATTTGTTTTTCATTTTGAACAACCTTTCTTTTTCACGGCGGAGCTTTTTGAGTTGAGAAGAGGAGAAGCGGTCGAGTTTTAAGAAGATTGTCTCTTTTGGACAACAAACACCCAGACAGAAATTAAGATAATGTGTTATGTCGGTAATTGTGTTATCAAGAGCTTGTTCAGTAAATAAATACTTTGAGCAATATTCTTAGTATACAGTGATCAGAATTAAGTAGTGGGGCTTTTTTCCGAGCTTCAAATATTCCTGTGTCATTTGTAAACACAAGATCAAGAGTGTTATCCATTCTAGTCGGGAAGTTGACAATGTTATCGTGTCCAAGTGAAATTAGGAAGTTGTGATCACTAGAATTGAAATCTCCAGTAACTATATTCGAGGAATTTCAGAAGGAGGTGGCAGCAAGGGAGGTAAATTCATCCGCAAATAAAGATAATTCTGTGGAGTTGCATCCAGGAGCAATATAAATGTTCGAGATGTAAATGTAGTTGTATTTTGACAAATGTTTAGGTCGACACTTAATGGTGAGACAGTCAATATTGTCACTAGAGAATTTGAAACATACATTATTAGACGCACACCATTGTGAATTGATGAAGATGGCGACACCGCCACTGCGTTTCTTTCTGGAACTACACCGATCTTTTCGGTACAATTCGAAATCATTTAGATATGCTAGATTGTCATCATATAGATCAAGTAGCCATGTTTCTTGAAGTGATATAATACCAGTATTACGATATATAATGGAAGACACCAGCGATTGAAGACAGTTAATTTTAGCCGACAGAAAGCGACAATAGGTACTCATAATTGCGGGAACATTCATGAATTTAATAGGGTATTTTTTAAAGCTCTCTGCCAGTCAGCATGATGCTTTTTCTTGTCTGTTTTATGGAGTTGCAGATCAGTAGGTTTTAAGGATATTAAATATTCACGAGAATTAATAATCCGATTAGAGGTCATATTTGAATAAGATTTATTGATTAAAAATCAATTAGAAATGAGAAATTAGATGCAATATGATTTTTAATGTTTTAGGTAATTGGTAGCCCAAGATTTAAGCAGGCCGCCAAGGTCACTCTCCGTTATTAGAAAATTATATTTCTGATCCTACATGGATACTATTACTAATTCGCAATATGTACCTCCTCAATGAAATAAGGATGAAGTAAACATCTGCGCAGGATAGTCATATAACAGTGGAATACGACACTTGTCGACGGTGGAATTGTGTGTTGGCTAACAGATGAACAAATGTGGGAGAATGCATACACTTCGTGTGAAAATCTCGATTTTATTATGCTCCACGAATTGCGCATCTACTGTAATACACTCACATTTTCTGGCGTTTCACAAGGATCTTTCATTTCTCCATATCACCGTTGAAATATTGCCTTCTTTATCTACCGAAGGTATCACATACTATATACTACTTAGATGTTCTTGCCAGTAGTGCCCACCTTAAATGTAAAATGGTCACAGATGTCATGGTGCTTGGGAATCGGTTGTCACATTACATTTATGACGATTAATTCTTTAATAGTAGCTAAATTGTTGCATGACATATTCAAACAACATTTGTTGCACGAATAATGGTGTGAAATAAAAAGGTGCATAATCACGATAGCTATTATTATTTACACTTATTATTCTCTCCCTTAATTCAGCTTCAGCCGCACGTCTCGATTGCGTTCGGTGTTCTTTTAACGTTTTCACCTGGCTCCAGGTCTGCCCACATGCTTTCATCTCCACTTTACGAGGCCTACCCCATGTCACTCTCGAACTGACGACCAACTCGCAGCTTTCCGTTCAAGTTCCACACGAGCAATGGCCTGGATAATTTTTTTTATTACAGCTTGATTCCACACTGTATTTTTGGTACAAGTATGGAATTTTCAGCATGGATATTGGTAGCCCAAAATTCGCAGGCCGACCATAGATATCAGGTGTGCGTCGGCGTGGGCTTGAACCTCGGACCATGTGCATGGTCGGCGATAGTCCTAACCACTGTGTCACTTGATGATTTTCTCATCGTATGGTCAAGCCTGTGCGTCGGTGGCACAGCGGCTAGTACTCTCGCCGAGCATGCACATCGTCCGAGGTTCGATCCCCTGCCGACGCACACCTGATATCTATGGTCGGCTTGCGAAATTTGGGCTACCGATATCCATGCTGAAAATTCCATACCTGTACGAAAAATACAGTATGGAATCGAAAAAAATCCACCTAATTTTCTTCCTGCTTATTTGTTGCACAATCGGTTCCTGGTTGGTTCGTTCCAAGGGATCCCTGTTGCTGATCTCTTCTAGCTATTTGATCTCAAGTTTTAAGCGAAGATAGCTGTTGATGAAGCTCTGTAGTTTGTTCGAAATGGCCTTCAGGACGCGGCAAGTCTCTGATCCATGTAGTAGCACTCACTTTATACTGGAGTTGGAAATCTAGGTATTATTTTCATTTTAATTCTGAGTGGTGCTGTAGATCTCCACAGAGACTTGAGAGAAATATGAGCTTGCCTTGCTTTCCCGATCCTCGCTTTGATATCGACGTGGTTAAAACGATGCTTCTCAGGTAGGTGAATGAGGTTGCTTTTTCCAGATCATTCCTATTCATGCTGATTGTTGTCTGTTGTTATTACTGCTGTTGGTGTTGGCCAAAAATCTTTATCACCTCTGTTTTCTCTATGTTTGACTGAAGGCATTCCTATCTTTGATGTTTCTTTCTCCAACTTGATGTTTTTCACTCGAATATATTCCAGGTTGTGGGGAATCAGACATACATCATCGGCGAAGTCCGGACCCTCCAAGTTATTTGTATGGCCCCATTTTATGGCTGTCTCTTAATTTTGTGTAGGTACACATTATACCTGTTTTCTTGCTACCGATCTCTGTCACATTATCTAGTCTACCGCAATCAGGAAAATCATTGAAGATAGTAAACAGCCTTGTCTGCACTTCTAAATATTCCATGGGTTTCCCGTTGTGGATTCCATCTGGTTGTGCTGATATTCCAGGTTTAAGCATCTTAACTGTTTTCACGACTACTGTTCTCGTTGGGCAATTGATGTCCACTGGTATTTCTGCTTCCACTGTTGGTATTATTGTATTGTAAACAACGGTCAATTTAGACGTCTTTTGATGTGTTCAGCCCAGTGTTTCCTTTGCTCCACCTCTTTAGTGATTGACTTTTCATTGTCATCCTTCATTGGCTTAATTTGTGTCCAGCTTTTCCCCGATAAGAACCTAGTTGCTTTGTAGAATGTTGCGAAGTCTCCTTTGCCTGCAGATTGTTCTTCTTCACTTGCCTTAGCTTCATAATATTTTATTTCGTCGCTGCTGGCACTCTTCTTTACTATTTTGTGCAGTGTATTGTAACTAGCATTCAAATCCTGGTTTTGCTTGTCGATACACTGGATAATCAATTGTCCCAACATTCTTCTCTCTTCTATTAGTCTCCATGTATCAGTGGTGAGCCACGGTTTGTTATGTATCCTTCAATCTGCCTGGAACTTCAATGCAGGTTTGACTCCAGACAGTTTTCAGGTTGTCCCAGTGCTTTCCGACGCAGATATTTTACGCTAGTGTTGATTTGTGTCTCCACCTTTTTTCTTATTATTGCAGTGAAGATATCTTTTGTATCCTGATTCTTCATCTTTTCTCTCTGCACCCCCTGTTCCTCTGAAAGTTTTTAATTTGATTTGGAGCGTTCTTTGTACTAGATAGTGGTCTGGGTCAACGTCTGCTACTCTTCTTGTTTTTGTGTTCAGTAAGCTGCGCCTACGCTTTCTTGAGATTGAGACAAAGTCAGTTTGGTTGTTGGTTCACTCGTCTGGTGACACCCATGTAGCCATGTGGATATTCTTGTGTTTGTATACGCTGCAGACAATCATTAATTCGTTGAAGGCGCAGATGACAGTAAAGATTTCTCCATATTCATTCATCTCCTCAAGTGCTTCTCTACCAATGATGAGTTTTATTCCTGTGTTATCTGGTCCCACTTTGGTGTTCATGTTTCCTATTATTATTTCTATGTCACTGACTGCAGTACTGTCCATTGTTGCTTGTAGGTGTCCGTAGAAGCCTTCTCTCTTTTCGAGGTCTCCGTTGTTTTTGGGTGTATAGCATTGTATAACTAATACTTTCCTTCCTTTTGAGTTGAGTCAGGCGGTCATTATCCTGGGCGAGATCACCTCCCATTGCATCTGAGCCTTTTTTGCCGTTGACGACATCATGATATCCACACCATCGGTGTGCTCGTGGCTGTCCTCTGGGTGACTGGAGTAGATCAATAACTTTCCCATTGACAAGTTGGTGAGTCCATTCCCATCCCATCTGCTTTCGCATATTCTCAGTATTTGGATACCATATCTTTTCATCTCGTTTGCAATCTGGGCAACTTTGCCAGTCTTGTACATGGTGCGACGTTCCATATCCCCCACACAGACTTTTTCCTTTGACGCAAGGAGATTCATCGTGCTGAAGTTTCCTCAGCAACTTCCTTTATAGGGTAGGGTTGCTTGCCTCACGCCTGAGGAGGGGTTTGTTAGATTAATATATAGTTTACAGAGAAGAGACCTTGTGGGTCGCTTCCCTTAGAATCAGGAAAACAAGGAATAAAACAACCAGAATAACACCAGGAAAAGGAAAATTAATTCACAACAGGAAGGGTAGCGACAACAACAATAAAAAATAACCTTAGCAGTATTATCGCAGTCAGATATTGTTTGCAAAAATGATATCAAAACCATAGACTTACTGGCTTAGGCCGACTTGGACATGTAAACCCATCAATATATACCATCATAGTTATTAGTTAGTGTTAAACAGTCACAAAATGGCAAACAGACAGTTACAGGTTTTATCAGTTCACAAGAGTATATCCACAGATTCAGTGTTCGAAAGGGAAATAATTACAATACAATAATTACACAACTTCTTGGTAAGAAACTCCACAGAAATAAGAGGTTCATATAACTGAGTAAATGTAGTGTGCTAATCGAAAACCGCGTCAAGGACTAACCATTATTATTCATACTATTCCATAAGTGATCAAGTTCAGAATATGTCAACCTTGATGAAGGGACGTTACGATGCTTGTAATGGACTTCCGGCACTGGCCTACAATAAAAGGTAGCACTCTCGGAATATATGAGCGTAATATACCTCAATGTTCATTGATAAATTCATCATAGTGATTATGCGTCAGTGACCGTTAATTTTGCTCCACAATCATATTTTAGCTCAACCAATTTTTCATTTTTCATTTTGTCTATTCATTTTGTATCTCTTCCTTATAACGTCAATTGTTACTATTACTATTCTCACTTTGAACTGTCCCCGGTATTATTTCACCTGTTCCAATTGTCATTCTAAGTCAATTCGTTTTTACAACGTTAAATTCTATGCTATTGAATTCACACAATATTACGTAACGTTTTTTGTTTTATTCGATTTGTCTACTAATCTTATAATTGCACACCCTTTTTCAAGTTCTATCCATCCTATGAATTATTTTATATATGACATTAATATGCTTTGCCACTTGACATTTAACTACGATTATCATCACAAACATTTTAGTTTTAATTGCATTTCATATTATTATTATTTTGTGCATTCACACCTAAGATTCAATTCCCTCACCGGATCTATCTTAATAAAAACCACATATATATACGACTGTACAGCTTGAAGATAAATTCGTTGAAAAGAGTCTCTTCGCTTTGTTTTGATTTTCTATATGTTACAATTGGAATTTCCCATGGGTATTGTTATTCATCAAATATCGAAATATGTCACCACAACAATAAGCGGTTCGTCTTTATCATGGGTTCACTTAATCTTCCTTAGAACGTAATGCGTCAAAGTTACTTGACTCCAATTTGCTACAAACGTCTAATTGTGTCATTTAGTCTGGATACAAACATTTTCAAACGGCTTTCATTAAACGCCTGGTCATGTTTTGAAGGAACAAAAGAGTAGAATATTTGTTATTGTTTCCAACCCAACAATATTCCATCGAATGATATGCAGTCGACTACTATACTACTTGAAAATCTTTTACGAGTAATAAGTAGAAATTTACTGTAAATTCAGTATGATGTATAAAATGTATAGCTCAGAATGAAGCTCTTATTATTTTTCTTCTCAGTAATTTTCATGCACACTCGAATACCACATTTATCAAGTAGATGTTACAAATAATTGACTTCTGCTCCTCATCTGAACGCCCTTGTTTTACACTGCTTTGATGTTTGATTCAAGTGTCTGAAAATGGTTTGATCTTTTACAAACAATATAACTAAATTCTTGAGACAAAGTACGAAATTCGGGAATCATCTTCAAAGGAACAGAAGTATCAAAGACTGCAAAGGAGTTCTGTCATTTTATTTGTAAAAATTGTGAATGTTTTAATCACATCGATGACTGTTATTTAGATTGAAAAGTGACTCATTAATTATATCATAATTAAACAATCAGAGGATGTGTCATTATTAATTGAATTCCCCTCCTTGTTATCAACGAGTCTTGCATGAATGGATCAAGCTAGTTTCCATGGCACTGTTTCATCCTTCAATTGTAATAACACAAGATTCAAGGAATTCTAGAATGATCCCTCAAAGGTAGCTACCACACCTTATTTCTACTGATTAATTCACCAATAAACTCAACAATTACATATTCGTTTAATTGTATAGTTTACATTTAGTTGAATCACTTTCCCACTGTTCTACAATTTCCGTGTCAATAATGCCTCCTTGTCCTGAGAACACAAGACACATTGGTAATGGTATGGGAAGCTGCGTGGTTTTCGTATTATGAAATAGATAATGAGTCCTTTCTCAGTCAAGACAACACTTAGTCATGTGATTATAGTGAAAAACCTCAAGTAATCAATTGATAAACAAACAGACAAGTACATTTGTAACAACAGAAGACAAGCGCCATGCAACAGACACTTTATTATGGAAATCAACACATATTTATAGATTTTCATGTGCATATTATAGATTATTGCTAGCAGAAAAACACAGTATTCTGATTGGTTGTTTCTTGAATGTCAGATCATCTATACGTTAGCTGTATCCGCCTACGCAAAGCCTTTGTTCTCATTTTTCTCACGACCAATATTGGTGGCATGAACATTGACGTTAATTACTGTTCACCAATTGCGCTGACAGTCAGCTCCCACCACACATTTCGTTTTCCGGAATCATAAATCCTTGGAAACTCAATCCAAATCTAAATCCGTGGAGAAGTGTTCAGCCAAGTTGTCATGTCACCGCATGCATCAATAATGACTTCACGGTTAGGAATGAAATGTTGTGCGTTTAATGTCTTGGACTGTCTGGCATCTGATATGCGACTGTAGTGCTTTCATTTCAAAATATGTCATATCGGTTTCACTTTTCTTCTGAAGAGGTAATTATAGATGGACGTGTACAGGCTTTTAAGAATGACTTTTATGATATTCAAGGTCCGTGACCCATATAGAAGCAGTGATTTTACACTAGTCTGGAAACCTAGGTCATGTTTCATGCGCTAACTGCTCCTGAAAACGAGCATGATTTCAGAATGATGTTCGTCATTGTCTCGTTTTCCGTTGCTTAATGGCTTCACTATACTCGTAAATGCTGCTGTCTGTAGTTGAAACTATGAAGGTTGACGTCTTTTAGATTTCTCTTTTGGATATTAATTGATGCTTCTATCAGCTTATTAGGTATCGTCATCATCTCTGTCATCTCCACATTCCCTTGAACTCTTGCCTTCACTGTCTATTCTATCGACTTACTGGTTTTCACCTGTGCATTTTCGACTTTGCTTAACATACGGAAATTATCCACGATGTCTGTCTGCCTTGAGCATACCTTTTAATCCCCCAAGTCCTCTTTCGTGATCCGGCACATCAGAATTGTGAATATTGTCGTGGACAGGGAGCAGGTTCGCCTGATTCTTATATCCACTTGAAAGGCTTGACTGACTTTTCCGTTGTGAATCACTGAGCATGCGGTATATGCTAAAGCTGTTGAATGAGGTCCATGGAGTTTTGGAGCACTCCATAGCATTAAAGGAGTTTCCAAATCACTTCACTGCCAACACTAGTTTAGGTTGTTTCAAGCCCTTTGAAGTTGAGGTAGAGAGTTGGCTTCGAGTCTGTACTCTGTTCGATGATGATACAGAATAGTGAGGTTTGGTCCGCACCCTTCCTGTATCAACCATCTTCCGGGAGGAGTTCCACACCCAGCGCACGTTTTGCCTCTCTATGATGATGCGGCCTAATTCTTCGTTTGGGTTAGTCCCGTGCCTTGCAAAGAGCTGGGTTACCCAGTTTTCGTATTAAGATAAGTTATCTCTCTTTCCAGACAGTAGATATCTTTTCTTCACAACTTTCTGCACTAGTGATGTGGGCGAAATCGCTGATGTCTCAGACTGTGTTTGCAGTGTTCATGGGAAGCTCAAACGATCTCGATCCTTCCGCCCAGTTTTCATTGACTTTATAAGATTCCAAAAAACTTTCATTGGAATTTCACTGACAGATTTGTCGCTGTTTCCAGAAGAGACACAAGTGTCGGTTGAATCGGGGTTTCCTAAACATGATCGGTCCAACCTGTCATTTGTTCTTACTCTTTAGTAATTAAGTTATATTAACTATGTTTTATAAGTCTCATTTGTGCTGATCGCTTCCCGTACAGTCACCTGGTCACCTTATACAGTGTTCTTAGGTGTATCTTATCTACAGCATATTCTACTTCAGTAGGCAGTGTGTTATAGAACTGTCTTTTTTCTTTCCTTGCGCTATTATTTAATTTTTATTCAGTGTGTTTTACATCGAACTCAACTTATCCTTTGATTGTTCATCCTTTCACTGGTTCAACCTCTGTCGAGATATCTGCGTCTCCTGTACTAACTCCCAGGTGTTCGTATAGGGCAAATCCTAGTCTTTCCTCTTCTTTCATTCCTCTACGGCTATATACTTTTCCTTTAACGTCGCCTTGAGAGAGCTTTTGTCTTTATTCACACCTGTCCATGCACGTTCTTCTGGCTCTGTAAATCAAAAACTACTGAAATATGAATATTTTTTATTGCATAAAGGCTTTCAGCGAATTGATATCCAGTATCTGTCATCTTTCAGGCGTAACAAGTCAATGTCAAGAAAATGAAACTTCCCACAACGTTCATGCTCCGTAGTGGAGTCAACATTTTCGAGTGTGCCATCGGATATTTCAAGTAGATTGGATGCATGATTTTCGTTGTTGTAAGCCACAAGTGTTTCCGAAAAAAGAATTTGTTTCATCGATTGCAGTGTTCAACTTTGTTCTCTCAGGGTTAAACACATAGATGTCTGCTAGTACAGGGCTTGGTGGATTTCCCAAGGCTTCACCATCTATTTGACGTTAAAGAGTGTCGCCAAACTGGAATTGCATATCCATACTACGCACTAGTAGTAGGCTTTTACAGAAATGTCAGAATGATGACAAATAAACTTGGTAGTTTTATTAGATGGAATCCTTCTGAACATGGAGGTTACATCACATGACACCATCAAATTGTCTGAAACGTTCTTCTGTTTCAGGCTTTCAGTGAAATGCAATGAATCTCTCACGGTGCGCACAGTCATCTGTCGTCGAATAGTTCCCAACTTCTCTCTAAGTCAACGAGCAGTTTTTGTTGAGTATAATTTATCCAATAAAGTAAAGGACTCAAAGGCACCAGTTATATATGAGTTTTTTGTACGCCACATACGAGGCGCTCGAGATGGACACCATGTAATCCTTTAAAACTGTCGACGGACAGTATGGTTCAGCTTTCTTCAGGTTCACCGAAGCAATTACTGTCAAATGTCTGAAAGCCGATTTGTGTTTAGAAGGAAGCAGTTATCAGTCTTTCTTTGTCCTGGCAACTGAATGTCGTTACATTCTCTTTTATATAATTACACAATCCTGGCTTGCATATCTTCGCCTTCTCCGTAATGTATCCTGCTTATCACTGGTTTGTGTAATTTAAGTTTTTGTCATCTCAGCCTTACACAAAACTTATCAGTTAGTTAGTTATCATCCTATCCACCACCTCTTGTCCTTAGTGAAGAACTACCTTGCCGTTGCATCTAAGCTTTTGATTTTTGATTAGGTGTAACCCTCAGTGTATAAGGTATATAAGTGTAATTTCTGAGCCCCGTTCTTTAGTTTTCAAGTCTTTTTTAAGGTGACATCATGTACCATTCGTTAAAATGTTAAAATTTTTCTGAACGTATACTTAATGATTTTGTTAGGCTGCATGTGGCTGATGCGACGGTGATGAAATAAAAAATGATACATTTTTGCTTTATCGTGAAATTGCAGTGGTGACTTCTTATCGGAATTAGGTTGCTATTCCCCAAATTTCTGGCCAACGGTCAGCGTCCATTTCTTTGTAGTGAATGTAACGTATCGGTTAACGTTAGAGACTTTCTTTCATGATGATTTGGAATAAATTTTATTTAGTTGCAGGTTACTTACTAGAATACCTGCGCCTAGGTCTCGCCCTTACTGGATTCGTCGCTACAACCAACAACCACAATCTAAATGACGAGGATAGAGTGTCTACTGATTTTCGACACTTTATAGCTGTGTTAAAATAAATGGAAATCAAAAACTGATTAAAGCTTTTATTGAATCTCTACAAATAATAAGTACACATTGAAATTGGTCAGCAAATTATTCATTACAATTCTAAATATTTATCCACACTTTGACCCAATAGACGAGGACCTTTGCCGCTCACCGTACGATTTATTAATATGTAGAAAATGGCCACCTCTGTTGAAACGAGCAAATGCAGCCAGAAAATTAACATGCCAATTATCAATCCACCGAGTATGTATTGATCATTTCGAAATGAGAATCGTCTATCACCTAGAAGAGCTTGAACAATGATAGCTATCCCCTGAAAATGAAATACAATCGTGTTGAGGCATATTAGTGTCCAGTATGTTTTCATGGTGTTTAAGTACATATGAACTCTGATACAGAAATAATAATCTCAATGTGTTTGAACAGAGAAGGAGATTTCAATCAATGATAACATTGCTAATGACATTCTGAATACAGATGGGGGAGGGGTGATGATATTAGATCTTATCATTGACACATATATGTATACGACGCTTAGGTAAATATATACTTAAGAGTAGAACACATCAATATGTAGTAAGAGCATGATAATAATAATCTGCTCAAATGTATGAATCTAACCGACTGCTTGAATTCTAACAGTTCGACCTAATGAATTTTAATTCCACATCAGAAATGCGCACTTTTCTATGACCCGTTCCGCTCCAGTGGCGAATACTTGAAGTTGACTGTGATTTTATTTCAAGTACTTCTTCCATCCTCCTTAATACTACAGATCCCTGAATGTCACAAAACAGAATCGGTTACTGCACAGAATGTTTCGTTTGATGTAGACGTTTTATGAAGATTTAACGAAAAATTGTAGCTCAACAATGGCAGTAATATGGCTTACATTTAGAAAAATTGAAAGGCAAATGTGAAAAGGAATAACGAGTACTGTTGCTGAGATTAACGTGAGTTTAGCAATGTTTCAATCTATGGTGCACTCATATTGAACTCAAGCTTAAATCAGATCGACTAATGGCAGTCAAAACAATGAATCATGCATATTCGTGTCACTGAAATGGCATTTCTTCAGGTTACGATTGACAGTTGTTGAATTCTGTTACTCGAAGCATAGAAAGCGATATAATTCGTCTCAACTTGTTAGTTGTTCCGTGTCAGAAAAATTTAAACGTGAAGTTCATTGTTCGTAGAATATTATTAATTTGTTTGTTTACTTTATGCAGGAAATGACGGCATGAAAGGACGAAATGGAACTCTTCATACTTATTTACTTGTAGCCATTGACAATAAATTTACTTAAGATAGCTTGACGGATGAATCTATACATTCAGAAATAGTATGTACCAGCTTCAAGTTTCAGCAGGAGAACCACATTCAGTGAGACAAATTATAGTGAAATGCATTCATGCTCACTACTATTATCAGTAGCATTAAACGTTAACACTAAACAACGTTGGGAGAAGTAACATGAGTACAATTATCTCAATCAAATTATACTCGAGCTACGAATGTGGTTGGTACTCTTATCTAGAAAGTCATCAACTACTTCAGTTTTCTGCTTTAGGCAATAGTTTTTCTAGCTCACCAAACAACTCCAAACGTTTTACTTCCAAAGTACCATTCTCTTTTCAAATGGTCGATTGACCAACTTACCGAAATAACTGTCCACATCATGGCGACTTCACACAGTATTATGAGTAACTGTTAAAAGAATGAGGAACAAAATCAGTCATTTAGCTCAAACTGCGTATAAATATTATTTTGGGTTTTGTTGAATAAATTATTTTAGTATATACTTCACATCTGTTAATTATTAACTCAGATCTGTGTAATGATGCACTATTTAAATTGCAACAATTTTAGATAGGAGGTCAACAGCACTCAGCATCAAAAATAACATCCGGATTTTCAACTCCAATGTGAAGTCAGTCAATGCTACTATACGGATGGATCGGAGAATTGGCGCGTCATAAAAAGAATCTCAAACAAACTACAGACCCTCATCAACAGTTGTCTTCGCTCAATACTCAAGATCAGATGGCTGGCCAGAAAAGATCAGCAACAGGGATCTCTGGCGATGAGCGAATCAACCAGGAACCGATTGTGAAACAAATAGGCGAGAAGAAATGGAGATGGATTGGACTGGCCATACTCTGAGGAAACCATCAAGTGACATCACTAGACAAGCCATTGCTGGAGTGGAACCTGAAAGTGAAGCGGCGAGTTGGTCGTCAGTGCGAGGGTGACTTGGAGGAGGTCATGTGAAGAAGAGATGAAAGCATGTGGGCAGACTTGGAGCGGGGTGAAAAAGTTGGCGGGAAACAGAAGGCAATGGAGACGCGCAGCTGAAGCCCTATGCTCCTCTAGGAACAAAAGGATATAATAATAATATTTCGAATATGTAGATATGTTAATCTCAATCACAGTGGACTAGGAGACCGAAAGAATCATGCTATTCCACATACGTTTTAGTATGTTTCTTTATGTTTTCAAACTCATGAAGTGACTGAGAGTGTGATGTTGTTAGACCAATGCCTAACCAGCCTTAGAACGAGCTAGCTAACTATGAAGACACCAGGCGGTAAATGCAACGAACCTCTATCAGCACCAGTGGAATGAATGCGAGCATAGTTGTCGTTCCACTTATCTGACCAAGTCAGAATCGTTTTAACTACAGGCGGGGTCAAGGGTGATGATGTCAAAGTCAGGATTGGAAAGGCGAGACACAAATTTGTTCATTCCTCTGAAAGGAGTCGCGGAACTGGTAACAACTGGCACATGAAACAAGATCCCAGATGTCAGCACAAATGTAAATCAGAGTTTCTATATCAGCTAACTGGCCAGAAGGGATATGCAGTAATTTAGTCTAGTAGTGAATTTCCTACCTTCCAAGTTGAATCTTGCTCTCTTTACCCTGGAAGCGACTGAATTCTCCAGAAGAAGGATTATCGACACTGTTGATGTCATCACCATACCCAAAGACTCAGTGTTCTCTTAGTTGAAAAATAGATGACAGAAATAGATTATTGCCTCTCCAGTTGGCAGTGGAGAGTCCACTTCCATTTCATCTGTCTTTCAGATTTTTAACACTATTTTACGATTTTTAACCATGCCTCCTTGCTCATACTGTCATCTGCGTAGTCCTGTCAGCTTGCATTGTAGTGTGATTATTCCACGTCCTCCATTTTGTGTTCATCGAAGAAAGATATGTGTAAGCTCATCGACAGCAAATTTCCGGCTTCAGAATTCCAATGCGGAAGAGTTTTTTCTTCTATGCTGCGAAGTTTCAGGAGTGATATGCAGTGTGGTTGCCAGCCGTGAGACCATTCTACCTGGATAACTAAAATTTAGTGAGCTATACGATATCCTTTTAGCATATTTGAATACTGACAGAAAATTTTTAATTCAGAGCAATTACAGTTCATCTGACTACTTACGTCAAATTGTTGGAAGTGTATGAAAGGGAAGAATATTGTAACAAAGGATAATTCCACAATCAATGTGACAAGTATGAACTCCCTTAAACTTTTGAGCACATCGAATCTTTTGATGACACTGACAGCTACTACCATGGTAGGAATAATCACAGTAATTATCCATGTGACAAATGTCCACCAGAATTGTAATTCGATGAGTGGAACAACTGCAGTAAAGGAAATGATTATTGTCTACAGTGGGGAAGAGGGTAAGGAGAAAATAATGAAGATTTGAAATACAGCAGTTTCCTAAAAGTATATCCGGAAATGAATGAGTCTTTGGAACTCAACTGTTAATAGTTGAAGACAATTGGATGGAAGCGGTAAACTATGGTATTCAGATTACAGACGAAACATAAGAACAAACAAACATCTACTGAGAAAATATTTAGGAAATCGTGTGACGTCAATAGGTTCATTTCTACGTTCGACGATGTGTGTTGAAATCTGATCACATACATTCCCTCTACTCTTATAATTCACTGATGTGTTCCTACTATGGAGTGAGCGTTTCGAGAGCGACTGGAGTTGCTTTAATATTTTTACTATTCGTCGTTCCTGTCAGTTGTAAATATTAACTCTAGTTTATCACTATTTCTTTAATATTCCAAAAAGATGCAGCCTGGCATCAGGATTTTCAGCTCTGAATTCGCTACTTAGAGATAACACGACTTATTTCTTTCTTTTAGTTAAAAATTATCCCTTGTCTGTTTGACTTAAGGATATTGCGTAATTTTTATGTAGAGTTACAAGAAAGGCAACAAGCGTAACATGTCCTTATATGAACATCTAAAATCAGACATACAAGAGCAAAATATCATTGTGAATATTGTACTTTCATAAAATCTGTTGACTTAAAATTATGAATAACAAAACGCACTCTACTTACAGCAATTATCAAGTAGATATAATTGTAGGGGAAGGGAACTGCCACTGCGGTATTAGAAGCATCTCCAGTTGTAGAAATGTTCCTATAGTTCTGAATTGTTACAAATAAAATTAATAAAAGTTAAAAAGATTGGGTTTCTGTAGATAAATTTGTACAGGACGAGGGAGAGGGAAGGATTGACATCTTCTGTAATTGTATCGACTTAATATGACGATTGCTACCAGAGTACTTAAATTACACTTGATTGTGTTCATTCGAATGGTAGCTAACCGTGTAATATTGATAATTGTGATAATAATAGCAATTTATTCAGAAAAATGTGTAGCGCGCACATGAATAAGTTATAGCTTTCGCATGCAAGATCATATCTCAAATATAACACAACATGTCAAGGCTTAAACTTCTGGTTTGTGAGACACTATCGGTTGAAATGAATTTTTGAGTTGCTCATGTAATCCATAGGTGTGCTTCAGTCTTTCCCACTTAGTCTGCCATCAATATCGATTTTATGTCTACCTCGTTGAATGATGGTCCTAATGACAATGATAGCTGGCTCAAGCATAAAACTAATTCCACCTCACCATTTTGAATCCTAATGGCTTATTCAGTGTCTTTCTCTTGGCCTGATTGTCTACGGTGTACAAAATTATGGGGTGTATAATAAATTGGTTGATATATTGGGAATGGATAAAAAGTAAGTATTATACGTACCCACACAGCCATGGAAATCAAGTATTTTCTTCCATCCATTCATAAATTTTCGAACTTAAAAACATTTGATTAACAAAATTAGTCAACAATACACAACTTACACTAGTAACACGAGAGCGCAGATTTCCCACACAATTGTAATCTGTACTGACACTATGATGAAAGTCTGTGAAAAATGATGAATGAAAGTAACATGCTCTGGAAAATGAGACAAATACCTCCAAATGAACTCCCTGCTGCTTCGTTCAACAGAAGACTGATCGGAAACAGACTTGAATAATTTGGTTATAAGTGATAAGAATAGATAACATACTTCTGTGTTACTTGGTGAATTCATTGAATCTTGAGTTGAAGGTAGTCCATTTGTTGGAATAAATCGGAGCGTTGTTTGATTTTCATTTTGGACTGATGACAATTTCAAGTGGTTCATAATAAATTGAAAAGACAAGTAGAGAAGAAAATTTGATGGTAACCTCATTTAAAGAGAGTGATTCGTCACTATACCTCTTAAAAATGGACTACTCGAAAATTCGTGACTCACGAATACAGCTCTAACCAAATGGTTGAATTCGGAGAATCCGTTTATTTCATTAATCATGTCGGTTTTACTACTTATGTCGAAGCATGCACGCAATGATATGGCTACTAAACCTTTTCTCTTGAACTACCACGTTTCAAAACCCGAGAGGAGAACAGAGTGGATTGATACACACTACACACTGAGTTCTCTGGATTTTCCGATTTCATTGTTGTCACAGGTGACAAATATCATGTAGGCATCTCGAAAAGCTACAGAACAGTTCTGTAGCATCATCCCACATTCCACATTAAAGAGTATTATGCCGAACTTTCTGAGAATGTTTCACTCACAGTTCCATGTTCGATTGTTTATTAGATGTATCACACAATGAAGCATTATTATTCATTGGATGACGTTTCAAACAAAATTTATTGTTCATAATCATATCAGTTATGATCACTCGACTTGTGGGTTTCAATGCCACTTTTATTCTTGCCTTGCGTAAGATTTCCAAGGTTCCTTCATTGTATGAAATTACTACTGATGATTTAGATTCCTTATTGTTGGTGTTGTCATTATCTTGCCAATGTTTGACATGCATGCCGTCATTATTAATATTATCATTAATACCACTATCACCACTATCATTATTTACTTAGTTTTACATTTCCCTAAATACTTCTTCTATTGATTTGTCAGAGTAATTGTTAACTTCTTTAATATACCTCCTTCCTGTCTTTGATTTTTCTTTTTACCAGCAAGATTTTGTGCCATATGGTCACTCAAACATTTCACCAATCTTATTTTTACTGACATAAGATGGGACGATCATAAATTCAAACATCAGTTGAAATGTGTTGGTTTCCTGTAAATACTAGTGTTTAACATCCCATCTTCTTCCTTTTTACGCCACAATGTAACATTTAAAGTCCCTCTTCCTGACTTTACAATTCATAAGTGAATTGAAATGACTACACCTTTGAGTTAATGTGTTCGAGAAATCTATCTATATCCTGTTATAGGTACATTGAATGTGTCATCTACACACCTCCACCATACTTTTGGTGTGGCGACTCTCTCAGTTCTTTTGTTTGTTTTCTCTTGGAGTTTAGATACTGTGAAAGTCAGACACAGCTCAGCTCCCATCATTATGTACTCAAGTGGCACTCTCGTTCTAAGTTCACTTTCTTGGTCAGAAATGAGTTTTTTGAGTAGAGTTGTACAATTAATTTCACCATTTTCAAAATAAAAGCTACAGGTGTCGGATCGAAATTTATCCCCCATTCAAGATGGCGTTGAGTAGAGTGAAAACTATGTGCGATTAAAACCCAGTTCGCCAGGTAAAATGGTGAATCTTGAGATATGTAATATATTACATATATATATATATATATATATATATATATGGAGTCTTCGAATCTGACCATTTCAGACAGATATTTCAGATTTATTCGTCCCATAAGTCGACTAAAGTTAAGGTACTTTACACAACTCGAGGGATAAATATAGACCTCGAATTATAATTAATGGCAACCTAATATTCTGTCTCATGACAGGTTCAATATCTTCACTTCGAGAATATTCGCATACATGGTGTTACAACTCATTCATCGTGTCATATATCCCTGAGATATAATTTCCAATCAGCATCCTTCAACACTCTCAGTGACTAACTGCATTCCTCTCCTTTTCCAATGACTAGGTGGGTGCCGAATTCTGAATGGAATTTTTGAAATACAACTCATTCTGCAATCAGTCAGGGAATATCAAATCATGCATTCTTAATGTGGCTGATGCAGTAAGAAATGTTTTTAAATACTAATCAACAAATCAGGGATTCACTCATGTATCAAAATAACCCTTACAAGCGCTTGTTAAAAAGGGCATTATATCATTGAACTGCGGAAGATCCAATCGCTCTTGAATAGGACTCAGTTTTTTGCTGTTGTTCATCAACTACACCACGCTGACAAGAAACATAAAATGAGGTCATGAAAAGTTTGACACCACAATGAATAGTCTCTTTTAAGTATTACAAGTAATACGGTTATAAATAAAACTTGCCAGAAGATATTTTCAAGTGTATAATGGAAATCAAATATAAAACAGAAAACTTACACTCGATTGATGAACTTATCATTGTCAAAAGTGAATTGGTTGCAGAAATTGTGGAATAAATGTGCGATTCTATTTAAAAATATCAGTATATTTGAAAATCAGTCAAGGCGAATTTATACGATGAATTAAAACACGAACTTTCATATAATCTGAACAGCCAATGAAACAAATTGAATGGAGCCAATTGAATTGGAAACTACACTACTTGAAAAAAACTGCCTGAGGAGACATATAAGAATGAATTCTGAGAAAACTGTCGGAAAACATAAAGAACGTTAGTAAGATTTCGCATTTCAAAGGAGCTACTCGGAGTAAATAAATAGGCCAGAGCTAATGGCATTTGGAGAACCACTGAGCACCATCAGCCACCGAGTAGTCACTTCACCCTACTGAGAAATTCCTGGTTAGTGGGAATACATGATTTTGTAGCGTTTCAAGTCAAGGTGTTAGCCAACGAATAGTGTTAGAAATGGAACATTTTATGAAAGGAAATATCCCGTTGTAGACAATCGAAATGGGAATTAAGTCATTAGAATGAGAGTGTTGAAATAATATCTAATTTTAATGTATGCATCGAACTGATATCTGTTCTACTTCTTGACTTGAAAAACGAATACTGAGAGAGGGGGCTACATGTAGAATTCGAATTATACACTAAAGTGTCTATTCGAAGCCTCATAAATTTATTATTCACTTATTTCAGCATTGTACTATCGTCACAGTAAATCTGAATTCTTCGTGTTATTGTAAGAACTGATAGGTGAACATTGGTGCGTAATGAGCCACTTGAACTGGAAATTCAGTTATGTAGATCATAGTGAAGTTGAAGAGAATGGTATCCTCGAATCGAGAAGGCCATAGACATTTTGCCTCATTGGTGAACATAATTGATTTTAGGACTGAATATGTTACGAGCTGGAGATTTGGAAGGTATAAGGTGCATATATTCACAAATGTGATTTTGATGAGTAACTGATTTACGGATTTTGAGTTTGGGCTAGACAGATCATTCATGCACTACTATATCTATGATATCTTGTGGGAGACGCACAGTTTGAAATGATGAAGTCTTTGTATGCTCAGATTCAGAGTGGTCAAGAAAACAACAACGACTGACCCTGTCGAATCATCGAGTTTCAGTTAACTGACCTTAACCGACTTCAAATAGGATGTTAGTGAAAGATAGTTCACGGTTTCTCTCCATCTGAATAAACAGAATGAATTCTCATACCCTGCTGACTCACTCATCCTGCAGTTTCTCGCTCGTCCTCTAAATTTCATGATCAGAATTTCTCTTTATTCTATCCTCTATCTCCTTTTCTGATTTCCTTTGTCTACACAAAACATTGATTCACTAACTTGACTCTCAATCCTGTTTCACCTGACGTTTCATTGAGATGATGATATGTAGTCACATGATGTCTGTTTTGGTTTTGACAGTCTGATATATTTTGCTATCTGTACATTGATCGATATTTCATTATAATCCACAATATGCTTTGTCTGTCCATTAACTGAATAAACAATGTATGACCTTTTTATCACATGACATTACAACCAATCAGAATCCAATGATGGTAAGAAAAACTATCTGTCTTATTGGTTCATGTGTATTATTCATTTTCATATATACTTTTGCATTGTACACTTTTATACACTTATTCACACATTTCGTACACTACGTACCCTTCCACTCTCACACTTGTGTGACAGTCACAATTTCCCTTGTTGGAAAATACAAGTATCCTCGTGAACGTGGTGGTCTTCTGAGTTTCCTCTTTCCGCGTCAGGACTATTAACCACTCAGCAGTACATAACAGATGATGCTTGCTACATTTCTATCAGATTTAGTGTGTATCTATCTGATTTCGACCTAACCATGATTTCATTGACCTTTTTAAATTTAGATATCCTGTTACTAGCATCTATTAGATATTTGTTTCGATGACCTTAACATCTTAGTTTTCCCCTTCCCGTGTACCTAAAACTGACTAAATAAAATAACCACTTGATGGATGAAACTTTTCGATGTTGAAACTACATATTAGTGTAGAGCCGATGATGAGGAACTAAATGAAAAGTAAGGTATATTTCCTCGCTCAATTCGTTATTTCTTCTAAATGCACAAAAGAGAATTGGGAAATTACTAAGCATGAATTGCGTTTGTCTTCTAAAATTCTTTTCTAATTAGCCTGGAAACAGTTTGCTGACTTTCCTAAAAGTAAACGACATCAATTTCACCTGTTTTACTCACTGGTGTTCGGCTTCATGCTTCTATGTATTCGGCTCATTCTTTTGGATGACCATTTGAAGGAGTGTACAAAGAATGGAACGAAGTTGGTGAACATTGCACAGTCGGTAGTTGCATTTTGTCCCTGTTTCATT
The DNA here is from genome assembly GCA_944472135.2 of Trichobilharzia regenti. Lineage (NCBI taxonomy): Eukaryota > Metazoa > Platyhelminthes > Trematoda > Strigeidida > Schistosomatidae > Trichobilharzia > Trichobilharzia regenti. Next base: position 42,936,792 of record OX235264.1, on the reverse strand, counting down.
TCAGGACTGCTCGCAGGCTCTCGTCTCCTCCTCATATGACCTCAACCACTTTACTGCAGTCGCCTAACTCGCTGTGTCATATTTGAGTTATATACACCGATCTAGCGTTTGACGTCACTCAACGTTTTCCTCAACGGGTGTCTTGTCCACACACATTTCTTTCGTCATTTTTGCTGAACAGTGAGTAGTTTCATAATTAGTTTGTCCCACTTGTTCTTTGTTACCAATCCTTTCTGGCAAACGTGACTTGAGTCTTTTCTTATTTTCAAGTTGCCGTTCATTGTTAGATTTCACTGCATGCTTTCATTCATGAAAAATTCAGAAGAATTTATAAGGTATTCAGATATTTGTGTGAGGTATTGCAGTTCCTTGCCGAGTTGTGCTTTGGAATTTGCGGCACGGTATTTGAGTAAAATATGACTGGATTTCTGTTATCTCTTACCAAAATTATCTCCTTCTGTACAGACTGCAGCTCCTCCATTTAATTCATATTCCAGTATTCGATAGATTTCATTTTCATCATTCCTAGAGGCGTGCATGAGATCAAAAGGTAATGGGTTGCTGGTTCACTGGTAGAATAGTTGTCAACCATGGAATAGCACTCTGTTCAGGTCCCAGTGACGAATCCCTGGACCTAGTTTATTAGCCTGTGATGAGTTTGGAATCGCCGAAGGATGGGTATAATTCCATCCATCTCATGTAAAACGTCACCATCATTAATGAAACTACAAGTCTCTTCTATTCGTTGGAATAAAGAATTCAGAAGGGTGGAGTTTAATAAAGGATTATACGACATCAACCTAACAATGTATCCGCTTTCGATGAAAGCAAAAGTGACGATACGGAATTTAGACGTACACACAGTGTTTGAGTCAGCTAGAGCTGGTCAGATTGTAGAAGAAAATGAGGTCATATGATACAGAATCGTTAACAATCTAGAGCAGCCGAAGAACTTGGCTATTCAAATTGCCAACTGGATATTCAATAATCTACTTCAGTCTTCAGCATGACAACAATGAGGAGAGTGTGTGTGCTGCTTTATTGATGTCATCAACAGCATCCAGGTCTCTTGTGAAGTAGGAACAATGGTCTCGAGGATCATGACAGCAATATTCTACTCGAAACTGTAGAAATGACTTCTCAATCTCAAGAAATCAGAAATTCAGCCTATTGAATCCAAGACTGAAAAATGAAGTACAAACAGACTCAGATCACTATCCAACGTGAGGAATCTTCAACACCTATTTTGAATCACTGAAAGAAGCTGTAGATAGAAAACAAAAATTATGGACTCAGCAAAAAATTGACGACAGAAACGAGAGTAAAGTAGGGAGTTGCTACTGAGGCACAATGCTCTACTCGGAACTCATGACAAAGTGTCTACACAATATGCAGAATTCGAAGCGTAGCTTATCGCATAATATTTTCTCGTCCTCCAGTATCTTCAAGTAAAGTAGTAATCTAAAATATTTTTTGTATAGCGCCATTGTTATATATGAAGAATAATTAATCTCTTACACTAGTCGTTTTTTCAGATGATTCAAAGGATATTCAACAGAACGTGAGTCTACTTGAAAATTCTGTATGAGTAGTAGGTAAAAATACTTTGAAAATTTCGTATACTATATGGACGTTTTGTTCAGAATAAATTATGATTATTATTTTTAATGTTTTTTAGTATCTAGTGTATATAGTAATTCTCATACACTTGAATACCACCATTATAAAAGTACATGTAACAACGAACTGACTTTTGTCCATCTTCTTAACGCTTTGATTATATTTTACTTTTATGTTCAGTTTAAGTGTCGTTTGAATATACAAAGAGCATAAAGATCAACTGTGGATGAAGTACGAATTGAGAGAAACATCTTTGAAGAAGGCGGAGTATCAAAGACCAGAAATAAGATTCATTAATTCGTTCTTAAAAAATAATTATTATTTTATTCACATCAATCTCTGTTATTTAGACTGACAAAACACTCATTATTCATTTGATAATTTAGACGATTGTTGCACTAAGATATATTAACGTCCTGTTTTCAGCTAATCTCTTTTATTTGATTCGACCAGATTCGATGTGGTGCTTGTATTGTTGAGTGGTAATCACGCATAGATTGTGAAGAATCCTAACAGATGCTCCCTTTCCAGCTATCATATTTTATGTGTTCCGTTTAGTTCAACAATGAAATCAAGAATGTAAGGCTTGATTATCATTTGTGTCATTTCCATATAATTGAACTTCTTTCTCACTCTGTATATATTTCGGAATGAATGAAATATCCTCGCATTAACTTTCAGTTTTCTCCTGAATTTTACACTGTATGAAAAAACGTGAGTCAGTTCTGTTTCAAGTGATATACCTGTGTTAGTAATACCTGCATACAGTGGACGTGGCGATGACATGGAGGACATCGTGTCAGTATGAGATGGAAGTTGGTGGACAACCGTAGAGGCAGCAAAAGAGAACTGATGAGAACGGGACAAAATGAGAATGTTTTGGTGAATACATATGCTTCACCCGGGACATTTGTTAATTCCTTTATGTTTCTACTGGAACATAGGGCTTCAAGCTACAGCTGTGAAGTTTCGATAGCAGTGGTGTTTATTTTTACGGTTGCTAGCCTCATGCCCAAACTTCAGACTCTACAGGTCTTATCACTGGCTTAGAGAGGTAAAAGAGTGCATGAATCGGGATCGAATTCCGGAACACACGCGTAGTTGACGAGCATTCTAGCACTCCGTCACCCATTATAAAAAAGAATGATATTAACAGTAGCCTAATCGAGAAAACCAGAATTAGGATTAGCACTCTGATCAAAATAGTTGATTATGTGGAATAAAAGTCTGTTTATTTCAATTGTCATATCTGGCTGCCGTCTTAAATACACCATTAGTGGCACTACTAATGAACCACCAGCAGACAAATCTACCACTGAACACTGAATTTCTGATGAGTGCCGGCGTGTCGTAAGCCACTAGGCTACTGAAACGAAGGGTAGCAAGGAGACCAGATGAAATCAATCCGAAAACACTGAACTGGAATCGCGGATCTCTGCATAAATGCCAACCTCACTCATGTACAAAGTGTGTGTGTGCAAAGTCACCTGTCGATGGGAAGACATATCAGCCTGTGGCTGAAGGCCATGCAGAATGAAGTGACAAACTGATGTCCACAACAACTAAAATGGCAGAAGACATCATCCTGTGAAGATTAAGAGTTGTCACTGATGCAAAAATTTACTCGGATTAGCACCGACCGAATCGCTGCATTATACAGCGTCATCGAATACAGCTTACGATAGCCTTCAACAGTGACAACTGTTGATGAATTGATACTCGAGTGTCAGTTCACAGGGATTCGACTGGTTTGAGGATTTCATGATGAGGTGAGGTCGGTAAGAGAACCATTAGGAAACCTTGGAGGACGAAACAGCTGTTCTGCACTAGTTTGGGACTCTTCGAATGTACACACCTACCGATTTTCGAGCCTGTGATCACCGATTACAAGACAAACTTGCAGGCAATTAGGCCACTGGAAATTAATTGGTATGGTGCTTCAGCACTATTGAGTGAAGTGCAACCAACAAGTTTAAACCTCGATAATAGCTAGCGTCAGAATATTATTCCCACGATTCAATAGTGCATTAGCAACAGAATACTGTGCATATTTGAACATTCCATTTCATGTCGTTTGATGTAAAAGAAAATCACTAGGGCAGCGATTGGTTAATGAATATACATTATATATATATAAACAGCGGTGTGATCATTGAAAAATATCTCTTGGCTTCCAATTCTTGTCTTTTGCTGTTACAATACTAGCTTGTTCACCTGCTCAACTGACTAAACTCAGTTCTGGAAGACGTCACAAACCTCTGATAATGGCCTATTGTGATAAAAAAGATTAGCAATTTACTTAAATCTACTCGGGTCTGAGGAATTCCGAATCTGATAGGCCCCTCCGTGTTCGAAACTTCACGTAAAAATGTTAGTCAGGACTTTCATTTCACTTTGAGTTATCTTTCTTTTGGCCCTAGTTGCACGAAAAATCGGTTGCATTTGAAATTACTGTAGCTAATACGTGTGTTCTCCAAGTAAAATATTATTCACATCTTTATGTTCTGGAAATGTTGAAGTCTGTACAACAATGTTCCATCCACATGAAAGTATACGACATACCCTTTTTGATACTCATGATGCTGCAATCACTGTTGATGTGACGCAGCTTTCTGAATCATCATGGTGAAATACCTAAATGAAGATAGATGAACTGGAACGTGGAACAAAAAAGCTCGAAATTCATAGTTCATAGTTAAACTTTACATTCACTTAGATACATAACACCTGTATTTAAAATCTGCCATAATTCTTTGCTATCTTTGGTCACCTATGAATTCACTGACACATATTGCACGAATAACTATGGCAATTTATAAGTGGATTCCTGATGTTAACAAGTTATTATCCGACTAACAGATAATGTTTAATTACTTCACTGCAGTTTGTAGTAACAAGGCTACTTGTACATTTCTTTAGGGCTCACTGTCGAATGCCTCCAACTATGCAATGTCAAACTGAAGACCACAGAGTTTTTTTAATGTTTGACACTTACTTATGTTATTATTTACATATTTTTATTATATCCTTTCATTCCTAGAGGAACACAGAGCTTCAGCCGCGGGTCTCCATTGCCTTCGGCTTACTGCCAATTTTTTCACAGCATTCCAAGTCTGCCCACACGCTTTCATCTCCTCTTCACATGACCTCCTCCAAGTCACCCTTGCACTGGCGACCAACTCGCCGCTTCCCTTTTGGGTTCCGCTCGAGCAATGGCTTGTCTAGTGATGTCACTTGATGTTTCCCTCAGCGTATGGCCAATCCATCTCCATTTCTTCCTGCCTATTTGTTTCACAATCGGTTCCTGCTGGTTGGTTCGCCCATTGCCAGAGATCATCCCTGTTTCTGATCTTTTCTGGCCGGTCATGTGATCTTGATTATTGAGCGAAGACAACTGTTGATGAAGGTCTGAAGTTTGTTTGATGCTCTTTATGACGCGTCGCTCAAGTCTCTTGTCTCTATAGTAGCACAGACTTCAGAGTGGAGTTGGAAATCCAGATGTTATTTTTGATGCTGAGTGCTGTTGACCTCCACACAGACTTATGAGTAATGAAAGCTTATCTTGCTTTTCCGATTCGGGCTTTGATATCCTCATCAGTTTCGCCTGTAGTTGAAACGATGCTTCCCAGATAGGTAAAGGATGTTGTTTCTTTCAGGTTCCTCCCATTTATGCTGATTAATGTCTGTTGTTCTTACATTGGTGTTGGCCAGGAATCTTCATCATCTCTGTTTTATCTATGTTCACCTGAACTCCTTCCTATCTTTAATGCTTCTTCTGCCAGCTTGTTGCTTTTCACTTGCATATCTTCCAGTTTGTGGGAAATCAGACATAAATGTGTCATCGGCGAAGTCCAGATCCTTCAAGTTTTTTGTGTAGGCATACTGACTACAGCTCACTCAATCAGTTTTCATCTAACAACGTAACTGTATTACACTTAATCAACTTCTTTGATGCAATGACTAACAAAAAGAACCATATTTATTACAACCCATCACCTTTGTTGTTACTCTTTTCATGAGAATATTGTATTTAAATACAGTTGTACAGCTGGAGAAAACGAATTTACCGAATTGCATGTTTTGTTTTTATTAATGAATTGCTGGGGAATATTCATGATTATCAGTTTATGACATGATCGACAATGGAAGAATCAATATTAGAAATGATAGCAGTGGACTCACGTTCGTTTTGACTTTAATGTTAATCTTATCTTCTTATTCCTTTACGCTCGATTGGCACATATGACCTTAACCTAGGAACTATGGCGTTGCGGTAGCATTGGCATTATTTTGACAGGATGAGGTCGCTCGCACAACCTTTTCTCCCAATCAGCCTTCCTATCGGCTTGACGAGGATTAATGACTGTATCGGACGAGTATTGAAACTCTGGTCAGATGGGTGGTTGCGTGAGTGTCCTACTGCTGACCCACCGACGCACGTTACGCCAATACAATCCTCCATAAAGTAAATTATATGACTGGTTATCCGGCTATTATTTCCTCACTGAGAAAACCGAGCAGACTGGCTGAAAATGGAAATTTTCTGAAAGCAAAAGGAAATGTACTATATATTACCAACACTTGTTCATATAAGAGTCCCATATCAGGGTTTTTACACAGGCAGTTCAAGTTTAAACAAAATAAATACATGGATACCATGGAGAAGGAGTTACGTAATAAAGACGGGCGACGCGTAAGGTGCAGAGTGACTAATAAATTACGTAACAGTGTCCTGAGTTCAACTCAACTCTCTGAAGAGCATCCAAAAGTGCTGAAAGTTCTTAAAAATAGTGGCAAAAGATAACTACATCGCAAAGACGAAAAGTGTGCTGAATGAACTGTCGAGGTCAAAAGTCGACGACCACCACATAGACATGACTGATGCAACTGAAGAAAGCATCACAGACTTACCGAGAGTTCTTCTAAAGACGAAACTGATTGATAACAACATGAACAATAAATTGAAACGCCGAGGGTCCCGTCTGCCGCACATTTATGTCCTTCCGAAGACACACTAGAAAGTAGTCTCTCTGAGACCTCTACTTCCGATGATCAACTAACCCCAACTCAATGTTGCCCGTTGGCTTGGGGACACATTGCAACCCATTTATCGACGGCTAGCCGTACACGACATGAAAGGATCATTTCATCTCCCTGAAAGTGTGAATCAAATGAAAGTTTCAGATAAGTTCATTGTGTCATTTGATGCAAACTCCATGTTCATGATGATTCAATCAATGAAACCGTTGAGATCATTTGTCGACAGTCTGATCTTGTCCGACTACTAGAGTCGGAATCCAAACGCCTACTGCTAATGTGTACCATGGTTGTACAGTTCTAGTTTGACAACACTCTTTGCCGAGAAATAGATGGTGTAGCAATGGGCAGTCCACTCAGCCCTGTTTTAGCAGATATATTCATGTCCAACCTTGAAAGAACAAAAATGAAGCATGCATTTGACCAAACAAATTATTATCGGCATGTCAGTGACACATTTGTAGTGTGCAACAGAGAAAGTCATGCTTCCTACCTACTCAGATTAATCAACGATGGACAAACAAAAATTAAATTAACTATGCAACTTGAAAATGATGGAAAGTTCCATTTCTTTGACACACAGAAGATAATAGTCTCCAGAGGCCAATTGAATGAAAGCTTTTTTCAGTACAATTAAGGAAAAATATATAAGATGGCTGAAACAATGATCCCATTCTAGGTATAGAAATCAGTGAAAGATGCAAAATAATCCAGACATACATGTATTATTAAATTTCCGTATTCAGAATTAAATGTCACTCATTGGGCATTCAACGAAAATGTGTAAAATGTGTGCGTGTGTGTGATAAGGTATTTATTGTAAAATAACAACAATCCATAGTGAAATTTTATTTTAATGTCTGTCTTAATCTATCTTACTGCACAAGGTGAATGTTGAGTTGTCTACAATTGATGAGTCAAGGGTCACTATCTGTACTGCATCAGACTTATTTATTGGTTTTATAAAGCTTGAGGGCGTGGATGGTATAACGGTTAAGACGCTCGCCGACTATGCATATGGTCCCGAGTTTGATCCCCGGCCGACACTCTCCTTTAACTCTCTGAGCCAGAATTAATGCTGGTAAGGAGGAAAGGTTGGGCATGAGGCTAGCAACCCAATCCTGTAAAATAAATACTGCTACAGAAACTTCAAGCCACTAGCTTGAAGCCCTATGTTCCACTGACGAATGTGAAGGAAAAAACATTAAGCTAACATAAATCATCTCGTTTCTTGATCGTCACCAATCCAAAACAAGCAATTGACTCTTTGATGGAGCTGTTCTCACTGCAAAAAATAAAATATGTCGTTGGATTGATCGCTAGGGCACACACAAGTGCACATTTCATAACAAATCTGAGACTTAGATTTGAATGATAATTTGCTTACTCTGAAACCAACCGAAGCCACATAAACCTCAATTTCCGAATCTCAAATCTTGTCATATCACATGTTTTCTTGCAATGAAATATCTCATTCACTTACAAACGAAAAGAACAATAGTTTCCTGAGCTACTGTTCAGGGGATCTGATGGTGGACACATATAAAATCACTTGTATCTGTTCACCTCAGTCGAATTAATGATTGAAAGTGTTCCATTCGATATGAATGATGTTGTTGAAGTGACATCATAATGAATCATTACTGATAAAGTGTATGTGCGTGTGTTTGACGCTATATGCCACCAATGATATCGACCAGTAGTACCTACCAACCAGCTTCGGTGAAGCGATATAAACACCGGGTGTCCATCCATAATCTTATTGTATTTAATCTCTTTTATTTCGTTGGATATAATCCACTGAAATCTGACCACTCAAGGTGTTTTCTAATCTCATGAGTGTTTAAAACGTGTACAACCTGTTGATTAGGAAGTGTCTAATATGTATGAAATATTCCCATATTGAATCATAAGAAAAAGGCTGAAACGGAGAAGAAAATGTTTTACGACGATTGACTTTCATGAGTTGTACAGTCGTCATAATATTAAACAAAGAAACCTTTTGACCAGTCAGATACTGGGAAACTGTGTCATCGAAAAATGCATCACATAATGTAAGGTGTAAGATGGGATGACTAATTGTAGATTAGAAAAGAGGCAGAAGTTGGCGTGGCGTAATAAGTGTGAGACAATGACTAATCAAAAGTAACTATTACATGGATGCTTATTCTCTTCCATTATGATATTGTACTATGTCACAAACATGACTGAAAGTACCAAAATACTCCATTACGAGATAAAAGTTTGTTACATAAGTATTCGTATTTTTGACTAAATTTACTGTAAATGTTGTGTACAGCAGTGTGTATGTTCAATATGGGTTGCGAAATGTCCCTTTACAGTCTTCTTTTGACAATCAGTGAAGAATATTATATATTAAATGTGATTTCGAACGAAGAATATACTTCTCAATAATTTCTCTTCAGGTTATTACATTTATAAAATATGATATCTGTGTTCGTTACAATAAAGGCCACTTATGCAGTGGATACATTTTTAACGTAGAATGAAATATTAGTTATGGGGTGTCAAAATATATAGGCATATTTGTGTGACAGACGTGCTAGACTGAATATAATGCGCTGAATATATTTAACCATTGTATTCTTGTCTATAGTATTTGACAACCAATGAATGAATGAGTGAGTTATCAAATTCTGGGATGAGAGAGATTTGATTGGTTTCATGGAGGATGTTGTCACTAACTGACTTTATTTAGATGACTGTTAACAGCTTGGAAGAAATGAACAGCAACTTCGTCCTAATTCAGTGACAGGCACCTACCATTTCACTAGAAATTGAGCTGAGGACGTTAAGGTTCTGAAACCGTGGGTACACAGTTCAAAGCGATCTACAAACAGGGTGATTCAGCCATTCAATATTCCACTGTTTTCCGTCAAACTGACAAACATGAGATTCCAAGTGTGAAATGTACATGCTTTCTTTTACGAAGCTTCTCTTCAGCCACAAACTGCTTAAACTAGGCTTTGAATTAAGCAAAATAACAGCCTCTGTGTGTTTCCTTCTGCTGAAGAAATAGTGAGACATGTTGACTGTAGTTTATAGGAACAACAGTCAGTGAGGTATGATGATGCCACCATTACAACTTTCAGTATAAGAAAGTAGTTAGTTACCAAAATTACGGGAGAAGATTTAAGAAATTGCGATAATTGACATAATTGTGTAATATGTGTCACAGTTTTCATCCTGGTATCCTGAGATTCTTCATTATTTTCTCCCTATAAACACAGATTACACTGACGTCACATGAATGTAATAGTTTCAGCGAGTCAAAGTATATTACATTCTGTCCACAGCAACAGAAATGTCTTGAAATTAAATGTTCACATATCATACTGTTAATTTTGGTTCTTGTCGCTCCGATGAAAGTGATCAGTGACCCCTTTTTGTCTCGTTTTCATGGTAGAGGTGTTTTAATACTACTTGTTGTACACTGAATGGTTATTTGATCTATGAGACAACAACATATTGATATCAATCAACCTGGCTATTCCACTGGTCTGTAGAATGATCGACTGATCACTCTAGCTGTAAACGACATCGCTCGTACAGATTCTATCACTGAACTGATATCATTAAGCGGAATTACTACAGTTCGTTATAGACATTTGTTCGGCAATGAGGACCCTAGTATTAATGGTGGTAACAATATACCATGATTGACAGATGACACAGCATCATTCACAAAATCAAAGACCTAAAGCAAAAAAGCTGCAAGCTGACAGGAGAGACAATGAAGAGAGGACTTCAAGAGAACATAAAGGAGACAGAAACAATGGGCGTACTTAACAAACAACAACAAACGCCAACGCCTAAAGACAGAAAACATTGATGGAATACTCCTCTTTCACTTATCTGGGCAGCATCATCTCGACCACAGGTGTTACCAGTGTAGAAGACTTCCGCCTTCAGCATAAGGAACAAGGATCAGATTTTCAACAGTCAGTGCTATTAGTCAGTGGTACTTGATACATTCGTCACCGCAACAATTTCGTACAGTCTTCAGAATTTCATCAACAGCTGCCTTCACTTGATCCAGAATGAAGATAAGACAACCAGAAAGAATGACCGACAAGGGCGTCAAGCGAAAATCAACCTTCTAGAACAGTTTCAGAGAAGAGAGTGAAGTGGAGATGTGCCGACGAAGCTCTACATTCTACTCGGAATCCAATGGGAATAAAAGAAGGAAGTCAAAAACCAAATGTAGGTGCATTGAAAAGTCATTGAGAAGATAACGAATGCCTATGAGAATATGTAAGGCTGTATGTCTGTTATGTTCTGCTGCTGAGTGAATTAATTGAGTTTTCCCCGTCGCCAAATTATTATGTACTCGTCGCCAAATTATTGCTATGTACTGGTCGAGAATTTAATAGTCCTGACGCAAGAAGGCGGAAATCAGAAGACCACTAGGTTTGCGATGATACTTCTATTTTCCAAACACAAGGAGAATCAAAATATATATGAATGTCAAGACAAGTGTGTGAAGAATAGACAGTCTTAACATGATTGGCTAATTATAATGGAGTATCGATCCATATATACATAGCGAAATATAACAGACTGTGAAACAAACACACATAGTATATGGATATATATATCACCAAGAACAGACTATCAACAAACACACATATTATATATAATATAGGGGGAATATACATTGTTAGAGGAGACAGGTTTGTAAGAGTTCTACTACGACTTAGAGTGGACCTATACTCTAAACACCCTTACAAACTTCTTCACCGTTTTGGCGACCTACTAAGCTTAGCAGTACACTACTGGACGCGCAAATACTGACGAACTGTATCGTTGTAAAAAGACTTGATGTGACAAGAGTACCTGGGAGAATTATATTTTATTCAACGAAATATAAAATTCAATAAATAAAGAAGTCGTACAACTTATCTGCAGACGTTGCTGGAGGTAGGCTCGGAGAGTGTGCATAAAGAGAGCACAAAAAGAGAGCGAACCTATGAACGTAAGGAAGACTCACAAGTCAAAAGGTAAAACGTGGATCACCGTGGGTGAGTCAGTTTAAACAAAAGTTCAAAGGTACAATGTGCACTACAGGTTATCCCCCCCCTAGAAGGTTGGTGGGAAACCAGCAAGCTTCGATATACAACAGTAGGATGGCTTGGCACAATAGCAATGGGTGAATGAGAAGGTTTGAAAATAGCAATAGTAAAAAAAAGAAATTTTACCGAAAGGAAAGAAAGCAAAAGAAAAGAGAAAAAAATTAAGATAAGTTGGAAGTGGTATGTACATGATTAGTGAAGTAAGACGGAATATGATAAGAAATGACGCTGGTGCCTTGTGTGGTTGTAAGCTTCTGCGGTCTGATGTTTTTTTTTAATTTTTCTTTTTTTTTTGTCTTTCATATTTTTATTAATCTTTTTTTTATTGTATCGATTCATTCTTTTTTTTTTAATTCCGCACTATTACAAGCTTACTTATGTGGAGGTTTGATGGTAAACCTCTGGCGCCGAGGCTGTCGTAGCAAGAAGGTGACTCATTATGTCTAACTTTCATATTAGACCAATGCTCCCTTCCTCCGCTTCAACAGAACCTAGCAGTCATGTTAAAGGCAATCATTATACCAGCGTATGATAAGGAGCAGGGTAAAAAAAAACAACAGAAGAAAATGGGAAAGAAAGGTTAAGATTTCAAAATCGGTGTAAAGGTACTACAAAAGCTTGTGCGAAATCAATGCGAGGAAAAGTGGTGCAACTTGGAAGTAGTACGTTAGAATGAGATAAAACAAAGGAAGTTTCTACCCTGTGAGAACTTATAAAATTACAGAGAAGTTAGTACATAACCCATAGCTATGAGTAGTTATCATTACCAAAATTACTTTGTTCATGTTGCTAAGTGCATAACTAAGATGATGCATAATGTTTATAAGTACGGTTCACAAAATAAATGAATTGCAGGAGGGCATAAACCCGAAGGAATATAGTACAGGCTGTGAAAATAAATTGAGCGGATTACTATGTACAGCATAGAAGTGAAGCATTTATGCGCAAAAAAAAAATATGTATATCTGTACATTTAACTATACAGTGGAAGTTTTTTTTTTGTTTTTTTTATAATCTTTTTTTTTATTTAAAAAAATTTTTTTTTGTTTATTTATTATTATTTTACATTTTTTTTACTTTTTTTTAAATATATTTTATAAAAATTTTTTTTTTACATAATAATTAAATTTTTTTTTTGGAAAGGTAATATACTATTCATAATTCCTCTTTTGGTGTGGGTTACAAGATGACATGAGACGCCAACTGATCTAGCGAGTAGATTGATATGAAAAATTAGGGGTAAAAACAAACTGCTGCTGGTCCTCTGTAACGAGAGATAAAGATTAAAAGGATTAGTGAGGGTTAAAACGACTACTCCCAGAAGCGGGACCAAATAGATTAAATATAGCAGAATTGAATAAGAAATTGTGACAAGGAATAAAAAATCACTAGTAGCCTTACCTATGGATTAGTTCAGTGAAAGAATTCTACGAACCTCTTGGGCCAGTGAACACGTCGACCAGCACGTGTGACAGGGGTCTTACTGGTGACGGTAGGAGAATCATCATTCACCACCGGAGGTGAAGTAGTTGAGTCTGGACAAGGACTAGGTTCAGTGGGGCTATTTGATTGAGCCGATGGGGAGGGTGAAGGTTCTTCAGTGTATGCCGCTTTAAGTCTGTCTATGCTGACAGTGTCTGGGCGGCCGCATCGGTCAATAACGAAAAATTTATCTTTACGACTAAGGACCTTAAAAGGCCCGTCATACGGTGGTTGTAATGGCTTTCGTATGGCGTCGTGACGCACGAAAACGTGTGTACAGTCATCAAGTCGCCGATCAACCTGAACCTTTCGGTTCTGAGTGCGTGTGGAAACTGGTCGGAGTCGCTGCATAAAACTTTTAAGTTGCTGAGCGTAACGGGTGGTATCCGGGAAATTTGGCTCGAAAGTTTCGGGAGCGATTAGCTCGCCTGGTAAACGCATGGTGGTACCGTACACCAATTCAGCTGGCGAGCACTGCAGATCCCCCTTAAGCGTAGCCCGGATGCTAAGCAGGACCAGTGGTAGCGAATCTGTCCACTTACTGTTGTCCACTGCCATCAACGCAGCTTTGAGTTGACGGTGGAAACGTTCTACTAGGCCATTTGCCGCGGGATGATACGCGGTTGTGCGAATGCGTTTGCATCCCAGCATCTCTAACAATTCTTTGAAGCTTGTGGATTCAAATTGTTGTCCGCGGTCGGTAGTGACAGTTGCGGGACATCCAAAATGGGCAACCCAGCCTTCCATGAAGGCACGACAGACTATTGCTATTTTCAAACCTTCTCATTCACCCATTGCTATTGTGCCAAGCCATCCTACTGTTGTATATCGAAGCTTGCTGGTTTCCCACCAACCTTCTAGGGGGGGGATAACCTGTAGTGCACATTGTACCTTTGAACTTTTGTTTAAACTGACTCACCCACGGTGATCCACGTTTTACCTTTTGACTTGTGAGTCTTCCTTACGTTCATAGGTTCGCTCTCTTGTTGTGCTCTCTTTCTGCACACTCTCCGAGCCTACCTCCAGCAACGTCTGCAGATAAGTTGTACGACTTCTTTATTTATTGAATTTTATATTTCGTTGAATAAAATATAATTCTCCCAGGTACTCTTGTCACATCAAGTCTTTTTACAACGATACAGTTCGTCAGTATTTGCGCGTCCAGTAGTGTACTGCTAAGCTTAGTAGGTCGCCAAAACGGTGAAGAAGTTTGTAAGGGTGTTTAGAGTATAGGTCCACTCTAAGCCGTAGTAGAACTCTTACAAACCTGTCTTCTCTAACAATGTATATTCCCCCTATATTATATATAATATGTGTGTTTGTTGATAGTCTGTTCTTGGTGATATATATATCCATATACTATGTGTGTTTGTTTCACAGTCTGTTATATTTCGCTATGTATATATGGATCGATACTCCATTATAATTAGCCAATCATGTTAAGACTGTCTATTCTTCACACACTTGTCTTGACATTCATATATATTTTGATTCTCCTTGTGTTTGGAAAATAGAAGTATCATCGCAAACCTAGTGGTCTTCTGATTTCCGCCTTCTTGCGTCAGGACTATTAAATTCTCGACCAGTACATAGCAATAATTTGGCGACGAGTACATAATAATTTGGCGACGGGGAAAACTCAATTAATTCACTCAGCAGCAGAACATAACAGACATACAGCCTTACATATTCTCATAGGCATTCGTTATCTTCTCAATGACTTTTCAATGCACCTACATTTGGTTTTTGACTTCCTTCTTTTATTCCCATTGGATTCCGAGTAGAATGTAGAGCTTCGTCGGCACATCTCCACTTCACTCTCTTCTCTGAAAACTGTTCTAGAAGGTTGATTTTCGCTTGACGCCCTTGTCGGTCATTCTTTCTGGTTGTCTTATCTTCATTCTGGATCAAGTGAAGGCAGCTGTTGATGAAATTCTGAAGACTGTACGAAATTGTTGCGGTGACGAATGTATCAAGTACCACTGACTAATAGCACTGACTGTTGAAAATCTGATCCTTGTTCCTTATGCTGAAGGCGGAAGTCTTCTACACTGGTAACACCTGTGGTCGAGATGATGCTGCCCAGATAAGTGAAAGAGGAGTATTCCATCAATGTTTTCTGTCTTTAGGCGTTGGCGTTTGTTGTTGTTTGTTAAGTACGCCCATTGTTTCTGTCTCCTTTATGTTCTCTTGAAGTCCTCTCTTCATTGTCTCTCCTGTCAGCTTGCAGCTTTTTTGCTTTAGGTCTTTGATTTTGTGAATGATGCTGTGTCATCTGTCAATCATGGTATATTGTTACCACCATTAATACTAGGGTCCTCATTGCCGAACAAATGTCTATAACGAACTGTAGTAATTCCGCTTAATGATATCAGTTCAGTGATAGAATCTGTACGAGCGATGTCGTTTACAGCTAGAGTGATCAGTCGATCATTCTACAGACCAGTGGAATAGCCAGGTTGATTGATATCAATATGTTGTTGTCTCATAGATCAAATAACCATTCAGTGTACAACAAGTAGTATTAAAACACCTCTACCATGAAAACGAGACAAAAAGGGGTCACTGATCACTTTCATCGGAGCGACAAGAACCAAAATTAACAGTATGATATGTGAACATTTAATTTCAAGACATTTCTGTTGCTGTGGACAGAATGTAATATACTTTGACTCGCTGAAACTATTACATTCATGTGACGTCAGTGTAATCTGTGTTTATAGGGAGAAAATAATGAAGAATCTCAGGATACCAGGATGAAAACTGTGACACATATTACACAATTATGTCAATTATCGCAATTTCTTAAATCTTCTCCCGTAATTTTGGTAACTAACTACTTTCTTATACTGAAAGTTGTAATGGTGGCATCATCATACCTCACTGACTGTTGTTCCTATAAACTACAGTCAACATGTCTCACTATTTCTTCAGCAGAAGGAAACACACAGAGGCTGTTATTTTGCTTAATTCAAAGCCTAGTTTAAGCAGTCTGTGGCTGAAGAGAAGCTTCGTAAAAGAAAGCATGTACATTTCACACTTGGAATCTCATGTTTGTCAGTTTGACGGAAAACAGTGGAATATTGAATGGCTGAATCACCCTGTTTGTAGATCGCTTTGAACTGTGTACCCACGGTTTCAGAACCTTAACGTCCTCAGCTCAATTTCTAGTGAAATGGTAGGTGCCTGTCACTGAATTAGGACGAAGTTGCTGTTCATTTCTTCCAAGCTGTTAACAGTCATCTAAATAAAGTCAGTTAGTGACAACATCCTCCATGAAACCAATCAAATCTCTCTCATCCCAGAATTTGATAACTCACTCATTCATTCATTGGTTGTCAAATACTATAGACAAGAATACAATGGTTAAATATATTCAGAGCATTATATTCAGTCTAGCACGTCTGTCACACAAATATGCCTATATATTTTGACACCCCATAACTAATATTTCATTCTACGTTAAAAATGTATCCACTGCATAAGTGGCCTTTATTGTAACGAACACAGATATCATATTTTATAAATGTAATAACCTGAAGAGAAATTATTGAGAAGTATATTCTTCGTTCGAAATCACATTTAATATATAATATTCTTCACTGATTGTCAAAAGAAGACTGTAAAGGGAC